>LPNX010922307.1:189196-211817 GCA_001517045.1 Pseudotsuga menziesii | reverse complement strand
TATAGATGAACTTTAAAGCTCTTAGTCAAAAAGGGAGGTTTTATGAAGGAAATGAGGGTTATATAAGAGGCAAAAAGGGGTCAAAAACAGTGCCCAACATTGGGCATCAAAGTTGAAAGGAACATTACAGATGGATATGTCACATGCCACCATTCCTTTGTTTGGAGGAAACAGAAGACTATATAGAGTGAATAGGTTAGCCTATGTGGTCAGTAGTCAAGATAAGCCTAAAAATCATCATATTTACGATGTTGACATTGATTTAGGATCCTCTATATTTTGTACTGATTCCCCTCACGCTGATCCTGAAGTTCATCTATAGATTGAGTTTAAAGAAGATAAGGAATTTACAAAAAGACCGTGGAAGCCTTAGAAAAGAGACAGAATGAAGAGGGATTGTGGACTATGTATTTTGATGGGTCCATAAGAAAAAATGGGGCTAGTGCTGGTGTTTGGATTATCTCTCCAAACAGAGATTTTAAGGCTTTATCTTATAAATTGACTTTTGAGTGTACGGATAATGTGGTCGAGTATGAAACTCTGTTGTTGGGTTTACATGCTTTAAAATATATGGGAGCAAAGAGAATAGAGGCATTTGGGGATTCAGAACTCGTGGTGAATGAGGTGAATGATAGTTACCAGACAAAACATCCCAGAATGAGGGCTTACAGGAATGAAGTATGGGACATGTTTGGAAACTGTTTTATAGAACATAAAATCAGAGTGATCCCTACAATACAAAATCAAGTAGTTGATTCTTTGGCTACAACTGCTGGTAATTTCAAAACTCCCATTTACTCTCAAAAGAAATATAAAGTCCAAGTTGTAAATAGACCTTCAATACTCGACAACTCCAAGTACTGGCAGGTTTTTCATGATGATATGCATATTAAAAGATTTTTGGAGATGTCAGATGAGTTTGTAAATACTCAAATATATACAAAGAATGAGAACTTAGAAAAGTTCCAAGATGATGTACAAAGTGAAGAATAAGATGTTGAAAAGAAAAAATTGAAAAACATGATAGGGGGAAACGATATAATTCAGTTAAAAAGTAAATTCATTCCAAGAGGATTGATTCCCCTAGAAAAATTATTCGATCAAAATGATGTTGCAAAGGATCCCAAATTTCAACCTGCTGGGAATGTTGTTGAAGATCAGAACATAGGTGTTGAAGAAACACCCAGAATTGTAAAGTTGTCCAAAAATTTGCCTGCAAAAGAAAAAAGAGGAATACATAAATTTGATGAAGAAGTAGACAGATGTATTTTCCTGAAGCTATAAAGATCTGAAGGAGTATGATACCTCTATCATACAACACGCTATTCCAATCAAACCTGGAGAAAATCCATTCAGACAGAAGTTGAGAACAATAAACCCTATGTTGTTGCCTGTGACAAAAAAAGAAATCAAGAAACTATTCAATGCCAAAATTATTGTTACTCTAAGATTTTCTAAATGGATAGCTGAATTAGTACCTGTTAGAAAGAAGAATGGTGAGATCAGAATTTGTGTGGATTTCGGGAATCTGAACAAAGTATCATTAAAAGACAACTATCCTTTACCCAATATGGACCATATTCTACAAAAAAGTAGTAGGAGCTCAGAGGATTTCCACCATGGATGGATTCTCATGTTATAACCAAATTAAGGTGCTTCCTGAGGACCAAGAGAAGACTGCTTTTAATACACCTTGGGGTACTTTTATGTATTCCAAGATGTCCTTTGGTTTAATGAATGCAGGGACTACGTTTCAAAGAGAAATGGATATAGTGTTTGCAAATGAAAAGGATGAATTTGTAGTGATCTATATGGATGATATTATTGTTTATTCTAAGTCTGACAGGGATCATGTTAAGCATTTGGAGAAGGTTTTTCTGAAGTGCAGAAAGTATGGTATCTCACTCAATCCCAGGAAGTCAAATTTTGCATTGAAAGAGGAAAATTTGTTAGGACATATTATTTCAAAAGATGGAATCAAAATTGACCCAGAAAGAATCAATTTCATTCTGAAGATTGAAGAGCCCAGGAATAAGAAAGAGGTGCAGTAATTTATTGGACAGGTGAATTTTCTGAGGAGATTTATTCCTATTTTTGTTGAGATTCTGAGGAACATTACTAATATGTTGAAGATAGAAAATGAGCTAAAATGGACAGTGCATGCCAAAAAGTCCTTTAAAGATATTAAATCAGCCATCACCGAAGCTCCAGTTTTAGTGAGTGCAGAGTTTACTAAATATTTCTTGGTATTATCTTATGAATTTGAGCATACTATCGCTAGGGTCCTACTGGAGAAGAATATCTAGAATGTTGAGCATCCTATTGATTTCTTTAGCAAGGTGCTAAGAGATGGAGAGCTGAAGTATGATATTATGGAGAAACAAGCATATGCTTTGTTGAAATCCTTGAAATAGTTTAAGGTACACATTCTTCATTCTCACATTGTTGCATATGTCCCAAGTAATGTAGTAAAGAGTATCCTCACTCAACCATATCCAAAAGGTAAGAGGGATAAGTGGATTGTTGTGTTATTGGAGTATGATCTTGAAATCAATCCTACGAAGTTGGTCAAGGGACAGGGATTTGCCAAGTTAATGACATATTCTAATTGTGAATCTCTACAAATCCACTTCTTATCCAGACATTCAAATCAATTTTATGCAGGGTTACAGGTATTGTCATATTTCTCTCTTTCTCCATGGTATAGTGATTCATATATGTATTACAAAACTTGCAGTCTCCTGTAGGATTGAGTAAAAGAAGAGCCAAATCGGTTAAATTAAAAGCTGTAAAATTATGTATTATGAATCAATATCTATACTAGAAGGATCTTGGTGGTGTGTTATTGAATTGCTTATTGGAAAATGAAGCACAATAAACAATGAAGGAATTTCATCAAGGGGATTGTGGAGGACATCACTTCTGGAAGATAACGGCTAATAAGATTATGAGAGCTGGTTTTTACTAGCCTTCTATTTTTTCTGACATTTATAAGGAAATTACTACATGTCATCAATGTCATATTTTTTATGGAAAAAGAAATATGGTCCCACTTCCTGTTAATCCAATTTCAATTAAGGCACCCTTTTAGCAATGGGGCTTAGATTTCATTGGAGAAATCAACCTAAATTCTTCAAGTCAACACAGATGGATTCTAATAGCAATAGATTACTTCACAAAATGGATTGAATCCATACCAACTAGGAGAGGCACCGATGTTGTTATCATGGAATTTTTAGAAAATAATATCTTGTCCAGGTTTGGTTGTCCAAGGAGGATTGTGATAGATAATGTAGCTGCCTTCAAATCAAAAAACATGTCAAGTTTTTGTCATAAGTACCACATTAATTTGAATTGTTCCACTTCTTATCATCCATGGGGAAATGGACTGACAGAATCTTCCAACAAAAGTTTGGTAAGGATAATTAAGGAGTTGTTGGAATAAAATAAAAGAGCTTGGCATACAAAGCTGAAATATGATTTGTAGGAATATAGGATTAGTACAAGAAGAGCAATCGGAATGTCACCATTCCAGTTGGTTTATGGGGCTGAAGTATTTTTTCCAGCATATTTGGGTTTGCATGTCATGAAGCTGTTGCAAGGGTAGGAGGATGAGCCAGATCATATGGAGAGAAGGATCAATCAAATAATAGAGTTGAATGAAATGAGAGATAAAGCTTATGACAAATTACAAATACATCAGGAAATACTGTTGACAAGAAATTTAAGGAAGAACAGTTCCAAATTGATGATTTGGTCTTAAAGTGGGATGCACCTAGAGAGGACAAGCATGGAAAATTTGATCATATGTGGGTAGGTCCATACATTATTGCAGCATACAGGGGGGATAATTCATTTATTTCATAGCTTCAGGATGGGGTTCAGCTGAAAGGAAACCCTGTTAATGAAAGGTTTCTAAAGCATTAACTGTCCTAGAAGAGGAAGGTAATGTTTGTACCATATATTGTATATATTTCTTTAAATTTGAATCAGTACATATGGCGAGCTAAGAGATTTGAAGCTCAAAGAGAAGGCTCTAAGATCTTGAGGGGTAGTCATGTTTCTTTATCTTTATATACAAAAAAAAGGAAAAAAGATTTATGAGATTTGAAATTTTTGAGTTTGGTATCAGACACAGGTCTGCGGGTTCTTTGCTACCTTGTAGGGAGGATAGCATCCCTAACTGGAGATAGCTATTTGCACCATTTTTGGCTAAGAACTTGGAAGAGTTCAGACTAGATGAGATACAAGGTAAGGTCTAAAATTTGTATCATATGACCTAAAGGGTATGTAGAAGGGGCTTTAAAATGTTTTGAAGGACTTATTCCTAAGCTTAAAAATCATATATATGAAGAAAATCTTAACCATAACCTTGGGAAAAAGTTTTGTATGATAAATTTGCTTCTATGTTATATCATATCAAGATTGAATAATGTAGATCTATATCAAAGAAGACGACGGTTGTAGATGAATCCACTGGGAAAAGTTTCAAGGTACAAATAAATTTGATCACCAACGGAATGGACTAACACGTAGCTGAAATCTACCGTCAGATGAGCAAAGGGAAGTAGATCTACGACCAATAAAATTTCCGCTGATAAAACATGCACGGAAGAGTGATTTTTTCATTTCAGCAAAATCGGGTAGATCCCTCACATATCAATGGTAGAGAACGAGGGAGAGAAATGATCTACAACTGATATGAATTCCGCTGGAAGAACATGCACAGAGAAATCAATGTTGAGGATTAGGAGAATTTGGTAGGGCCATCACTGATCGATGGGGGAGATTTAAAGGTGATTAAGATCGACGGTTCAAATAAATTCCATTAGGTGGAAAACTGCGAGGCTAATCAAGTTTGAAATTGGCGGAATATAGTAGAGACCCCATGTTTCAATGATCCAGATAAAGACCTGGTCCAGATCAAAGGTTGGTGTTTATTCCGTTGGTGAAATATGCATAGGTAAATAAAAATTTGAAATTCAGTGGAATGTGGTAGGGACCACATATTTTAACGGTTAATATGGAAGCTTGATTGAAATCAAGGGCATGTATCCTTTTCATTGGTAAAAGGTGCATGGGAAAAGAAAATTTGTGATCTAGCGGAATAGATAAGGATCCCATACAATCAAGGGCATAGATTTGATGAGGAATAAATCTACGGTCTAAAATCATTCCGCTGAATCAACATGCATGAGAGAAATCAAGAGGAAGATCAACAGAATCAGTTAAATTGGAGCAGAAATGAGTGACTGAGATCAACAAGGTTTCAGATCTACGATGGATAATCTTTCTACAATGAGAAGATACACACTTATTAGAAAACTAAATCTGAGAAGAAAGTCAAAAAAAAAAAATTGATCAACGATGTAGATTTGTAAAGAAAAAGATCAATGGTTGAAAATTAACCCGCTTAGATAAGTTGCAGTCCCTTTATGATGTGAACAGGTGATGGTAAAGTAAGAAAAGATCTACAGTGGGGAATGAATCAAAGATGAATTTGTGGTTATGATTAATTCCGCAACTGAAAGTTACAAGAAGGATAAAGATGACAGTATAGCAGGAACAAGGTTAGATGGTTTAAACAGAGATCAGAATCAACGGCTTAGAATAAAAGGCACAAGATGGACAAACAAGAAAAGGTTCCGCTAAATAATATGCATGGTTAATAATAAGAAAAAATAATATAAAAATATAGGAACATGGATCTAGTTTATTCGTTTGTTTATGCAATGGAAAGCGATAGTTCAGGACTGTGTAGAAGCGACCAACTCAGATGAATCTCTGGACCACTTATCCAAAAACCAGGTAGGTTATTTATTCCCACCAAGAAAGTATTTAAATGGCTGACGTAGAAGAAGTAGAGGTTCAGACCTTGGAATACCAAAGGATAGAGGAGGTATTTGAAGATAAAGATTCAGAGGTTTTTGATACTATATTGTTGAATGGTTCAATAGACTCAGTAAAAACCAAATTAAAAGTCCTCAAATACTAGGGAACGGAAGTTCATGGTGTTTTCAGGTCCTATTTCCATTTTTCTGTATCGAGAAAACCCTAAATTTTCCAAAGTTTGTCGACTGGTGCGCCTGTAATTATTCCTCTTCTGAGAGGGAAATTATGGACGTAACTAAGTCCAAAATACTTTGTCCAATCATTCCACTTGTATTCCAAAATAATTTTTCTGTTCCTACTTAATTCACCCAGATAACTAAAGATTTTAATGAAGAAAGTGTAGTCCAGTTTTTTAGAGAGTCCACTATAGAGAAAAAACAAGTCTTCTTTAACACTTGTTTCAAGCCTGATGTCTCCTTACAAAACCAACCTTTTCCTGTAGATTCAAGTCTGCTCACTAATGAAACTCAATGTGATATTTCCCTTATGAGTTAGTTTCTAGGTTTAGATACTGACAAATATGTCACTGAGTCCTTAATGAGTTTGTTGTTCATAATCAGTACTGGTCAGGTTGAGTCAAAAGGGTCAAGTCAGTTAAGTCAATCATGTTGCCTTAAATTTGATGAGTTTCTAGCTGAGAATATCCATTCACACCTAGTTGACTCCCACAACACCAAATGTTTTAGGTTCCAATCATATTTGGTTAAAATGTTCTTATTTTTTAGTGAGGAGACCTTACAATTTCGTGATATGGTTCTCACTGATGAGATGAACAAATATTTTAGCAAATACATGAACCTTCTCATGTCTGAGGTGCATAATGTATTTTTCTAGCAAAAAGTACCTAGAGTGTTACCACTTATGAAATAAATGTTGCAATTTTCTCCTGAGAAAAGAATTGGAGATTGGTTTTTACTAGAGGAAGGTGCAATGATCATATTGTATCGATTTGTTCATCAACCTTACATTTTACTTGGTTTCTTAACTCCCAGGGTATTTGCCTTAGAGTTGATTAGGCATAAGATTATTATGGAAAATGAACACTTTATCAGTTTCAAAAATCCATCTAAAATCAAATTCCCATGGGAGATTGGCCCATTCATCATAAAAAATAGGGTATCTTTGCCATTGCTAGAAAATTTACTGAAGGAAATGAATTTTCAGAATGATGTAGCTATTAATTATGATCCATGCCATATTATATACATCAGAAGACAAGTGAACAAAAATAATCCTTTTGAACATTAAGAAGTTGCAGTTTTGGTCGAGAGTGCAAATTGGGTAGATTATCCCCATGAAACACAGAGGGGTGATGATATGCAACATGATTCCACTTCATCAATGAAGGATTCCAGTTCCACACAGTTAGGCCCTTCAAGTATTGTTCCAATAGCCGAGAATATCACACCCATAGAAATTTTTTCTCAAACAACTAACAAGAGAGACTTCTATGATGCCATGGATACAGAGGAAGTGGACACTGCTAAGACATCTAAAAAGCAGAAGATTTAAGAAACAAGGCAGATAGTCCAAGTAACTTATGTCAAAGGTAAGAAGAAGCACATGAAAGTTAAAGGACCTGCATTTGAAGTTAAGGAGTATACTTTCTCTAAAACACCTAAAGAATCCACTTCTCAGTTCAAAACCAGAGCTAAGCTTTTTGATAAGTATAAAGATGACAAGGAGGTTATGATAGATGAATCAATGAAGCTGTATGCAAATGTCAGGAAAACATCTAGTAAATATGTATCCTTTGTTGTTGATGTATTTGTAACTTCGGAAGATATTCTGATGTATATTATCATTGTATGTTGTCGTACCCCCATTGGGGATGTGTGTTACCCCTTTATGGGATTTCTAAATTGTGTCTAGACCTTGAGGTACAACCTCCATTGTAAGTTGAGGCAATAGCCCCTATTATAACATCATGTAATATGTAATTGTGGTCTCTCTAGGAGAAGTGGGCCCCATGTGAGAAGACATGTAGGCTTGAGTCTTATATTTGGTCAATGACTTGAAACGGTATTAATAGGGAGGTGCTCTCCCTCATTTATGCAAACCTCACATGCTCTCTAAGGTGCATGAGAGAGGGATACAATCAGAGGAGGAGAGAAAGATAGCTGATGAATATTTCTTATTACTGCTTTTGATCATCTTACTGTTCTGAAGAAGTTTGTGGGGTTTTTTTCTTTATGGTTTCCCCGAGGAAAATCTTTGTGTCTTATGTATATTTTATATCTTATGCATTTTGTTGTACTTGTTATTCTTTCAGATAAAGTTCCTAGATAATCTAATCATATCTTAAGAAAAACTAACATGGTATCATAGCCTCTCTGAAAGAAGGCACTGTGCATCTATGGGAACTAGGGCTTCCTAGTTGAAGGCGTTATCTCCGTAGATCATCAAGCAAGGAGGGATAGGCTAACTTGCCTCAACAGGGCGCATCTATTGGTGGTAGTAGTTTCTAAATCAGATAATTTTCATTATGCAACCAAAATACAGCTACAATGGCAGCTAATGGAAATTAAGGTTTCATGTCTGAAAACCCTAGAAGACTTAATTCAGTTATTCTAGAACTTTCGCTATAACGCGAGATTGGAGAAGGATGAGAAGACGAAACTTTTATAGGACAAAGAGAAATTTTTTCTGTACCTTTTATAAAATTTTCATCCTCATATACACTATACTTCAGGAGACATGGTTCCTCCAAATTAGGGTTCCAGCCTCCTCCAAAATACAGTCATAAATAGGTGACCTAGGGAGATTTGATATATCTTGGGCTACAAAGGTCCAAACGAAATTTCGCAAGATGTTGCAGGTTGGAAACAGACTTTAGTTTATGTGGTACGCTTTTTAGAACCATAATGTGAAACAATGACACATGGAAGTATGTACAAGTTCATTATGCTAAACAGTCACCTTGGGAAAATCAGCATAAGTCTCACTTGGAGAATCCATTTCTGCTCTAACCTGTGGGGTTGGAAAGAAGACATATCAAGCTATCTCAGTGAGAAGTTTCATACTATAAGGATATGAAACTTTGGGAAGAGTGCACACAAGAAGAAGCTCGACTCGTAATAAGAGAAGATAATATGGGAGAAAATGAATACCAAGCTCTCACGATTCAAAGAAGATCCCTCAAGCAATGAGGAATATGAAGGACTCAACTCTTATCCATCTTAGCATTTGGATGAGAAATGATGTAGTTGTGAATGAAGAAGATGATGAAGCTTAAGGCTCAAGAAGGAATCTACCCACCAAACAAATAAAGATAAGTATTCAATTGGCATTTCATGATATTGTTTGGTTGTGCATTTTTTTATATTTAGTTGATTTGTTATGCATGTTTGAGTATTTGCATTTATACTACTGAATTGCACATGATGGGTAAGAATTCAATGATGTTGTACAACATTCCATTGCTAATTATCTAGATTGAAACCTATTTGTTGGCATATTAGGAGTAGTACACGCTCTTAATAACATTGGGGTGGAAGGAATCTAGAAGTTATTAGTATTATGTATGGGATATGAATGACTGTTGCAGCATTAGCTAAAATAGTTGCATGGCTATGTGACATATATTTTTCACTGTTAATATGTTTTGGAAATTATGAGATATTTATAATCATGCAACTGAACTTGACTTGTAGATCATTTCGAAGAACAAGTAATGGCAGTTCAGAAGAGGAACTCGAAGCTTCCCGGGTCAGAGACACCGTGGCAAAAGAAAGAGCTTCAGAAGAAAATAAAGAGAACAGTATATCCACCTCGAGAGATGAAGAGCACCTTGGGCATGAGAAATTGTCCAAGATGAAGAATAGTATGATGAGACTTCCAAAGAAAGAAAGAGGCCTCATACACACTCTAGTTATGTGACACTATTACGCGACGTCATTGATGCAGATCCTTCCAGCTATGAAGAAGTAGCCAAGAAGAAAGGGAAGGAGACTATGATCAAGAGTACCAGTTGATCAAGAGGAATGATGTCTAGGATGTCATGTCGAGACCTAAAGGGAAGTCCATAGTGTCTTCCATATGGATCTGAAATATCTAGCATGCAGTAAATGGTAGCATCGTGAGATACAAGGAAAGATTCATGTCACAAGGCTTCTCACAGAAAGAAGGCATATGAGACATTTGCACCAGTTGCGAGGTAGACTTCATTAGATCCATACATGTAGGTATGTGATGGGAGATACATCAGTAGACATCAAGACAACATTCTTGAATAGTGTAGTCGAGGAGGAAGTGTACGTAGAGAAGCCACCAAGAGTTGAGACACATGACATATAGACTCATGTGTGCAAATTAAGGAAGGCCTTGTACAACACATACAGTTACATGAGGAACTTGAAAATCACCTACAGTAATGAAGATCTGAACCTTTGCTACAAGGTTGAAGATGAAATCCTATAAAGGATGACAATCTCACAGATGGGTGCGAGAATAAATTTTCAACAAAGATCAAGATAGAGGATCTTGGTATCCAGTGACACTAGATGGATACATAGAATATCAGTAGCAGAGGAATCTACTTATCACTCCAGTACATAATGTTTCGATACATAGAGTACGAAAGGCAAAGGGAGAATAATGCTCTGCTTCATAGGGAGTGACTACATAAGATCCTCAAGTTCGACATGGTACAATGGGATGGACAACTTACTGATGACCCTTGGCTTTACTGAGAGTAAGGCATATCCCAACCTTTGCTTCAAGGTTGAAGGCAGAAGACCAATGATGCTCCTGCTATATTTTGATGACCTGTTACTGACAGGAGAAGAGAAACTAATTAAAGATGCAACAAGGAGACTTGCTACAAAGTTTGAGACGAAATACTTAGGGATGATGCACTACTTTCTAGGCATGGAGGTGTGGCAGAGTGCATATTAAATATTCCTTGGACACAAAAAGTATGTAGTGGAGATCCTGAAGAGGTTCGGGATGATGGACTACAAGGCCATGGCCACACCTATGGCATCGAACCTGAATCTATTGAGTGATGCTTCATCAGAGTCGGTTGATGCCATAATGTATAGTGAGATGATTGGATCCTTGATGTACCTAACGAATATGAGACTAGATATTTGCTTTGATGTGAACACATTAAGCCAGTTCCTAATGGATCCAATACATGTTCACCTTATTGACGCAAAGCATATTCTGAGGTACCTGAAGGGTACAGTTCATTATGGGTTCAAGTATGATGTGAATCAGAAGATTAACCTCGAGGGTTATGTGGATTCGAATTGGGTAGGCAATGCCATTGATAGGAAGAGCACTTCAGGGTGCTACTTCAGCATGGGATCAGGTGTGATCTATTAGTTTAGAAGGTAGCAGTCCTGCATGACACTAAGTACAGCCTAAGCAGAGTATGTCACATCTTGTTCGGCTAGTTGTGAGGCAGTATGGTTGAGGAAGCTACTATTTGATTTGTTTGATCTCCAGTTGAATGCTACTTGTATATATTGTGACAACCAGAGTTGTGTGAAGTAGTCTGATAAACCGTTGTTCCATAAAAATTCGAAGCACATAGAGATCAAGTATCACTATATCAGAGATATGGTGTAGAAAGGAGTAGTAAATCTCCAGTATGTTGCGACATACGAACAGATAGCCGATGTATTGACCAAGCCACTAGCCAGAGTGGATTTTGAATACTTCAGAGAGAAGCTTGGTGTATTTCAAATCGAGGTTCCTTACAAGGGTAAGTGATGAGTCCAAAAGACACAAATACACATGGGCTTTTTTGACATGGTGGTAGGTTAGTCCTCCCATGGTTGTTGATGTAATTGCCAGGATTTTTTGACATGGTGGTAGGTTAGTCCTCCCATGGTTGTTGATGTAATTACCAAGCTTTTTTGACATGGTGGTAGGTTTTTCCTCCCATAGTCATTGATGTAATTGCTGAAGCTTTTTCAACATGGTGGTAGGTTGTTCCTCCCATGGTCGTTGATGTAATTGCTGACCCTTTTCCCGGATGGTCGTAGGTTTGTCCTCCCATGTCGGTGGATGTAAGTGTTGTGTTATGTGTATCTGGGTTGTGCTCCGTGTGATGATGAGATGATCTGAATATGATGAGGTAACATTAGGATCCTTTAGGTTTTATAGAGGCATATAATCAGTCCTGAGATGCTCCTTCAGGTTTTGCAGAGGCATATAATCAGTCCTAGGAGATCCTTCAGGTTTTGCAGAAGCATATAATCAGTCCTAGGATGCTCCTTTAGGTTTTGCAAAGGCATATAATCAGTCATGGGAGATCCTTTAGGTTTTGCAAGGCAATAAGTCCTGAGCTATACCTACTTGATGATTTTAAGACCTACATGGAAGCTAGGCCTACATCCAGCATGAAAAAGGGTTGACACTATAGAAACATCTGATGACATATAGTATGGTACAATGATCAAATTATAAGAAGATGATGGCAACAGTTATGATGAAGACTCTATGACTTTGTCATTGTGGATATGCAATGAAGACCTTACCAAATCTGTTGATAACTATGTACAGAGAGATTACCTTCCAAGTTAAGAGGGAGTATTGATGTATTTATAACTTCGGAAGATATTCTGATGTATATTATCATTGTATTTTTTGTGTACCCCCATTGGGGATGTGTGTTACCCATTTATGAGATGTCTAAATTGTGTCTAGACCTTGATGTACAACCTCAATTATAAGACGAGGCAATAGTCCCTAGTGTAACATCATGTAATATGTAATTGTGGTCTCTCTAGGAGAAGTGGGCCCCATGTGAGATGACATGTAGGCTCAAGTCTTGTATTTGGTCAGTGACTTGAAAGGGTATAAATAGGGAGGTGCTCTCCCTCATTTATACACACCTCACACACTCTCTAAGGTGCATGAGAGAGAGCGACAATCAGAAGAGGAGAGAAAGATAGTTGTTGAACATTTCTTATTATTATTTTTTATC
Organism: Pseudotsuga menziesii; assembly: GCA_001517045.1. NCBI lineage: Eukaryota > Viridiplantae > Streptophyta > Pinopsida > Pinales > Pinaceae > Pseudotsuga > Pseudotsuga menziesii. The sequence goes on along the minus strand of LPNX010922307.1, from coordinate 198,988 downwards.
ATCTTACTATTCTGAAGAAGTTTGCGAGGTTTTCTCCTTTATGGTTTCCCTAATGAAAATCTTTGTGTCTTCTGTATATTTTATATCTTATGCATTTTGATGTACTTGTTATTCTTTCAAATAAACATCCTAGATAATCTAATCAGATCTTAAGAAAAACTAACATTGGTGACTGTCGTAGATCATAGTCAAAACACCTTGAACCTAGCAATAGCAACTAAGAACAAAGTTGTTGAGATGAAGATGAGTTTAGAAAATATTCCTATAACTGACATGACTCATCTACACAAACAAACTAGAGATATCATATATACTAATTTATTGAAAGCAACATTGAAGGTGTCCAGGCTGCAATCCACCAAAAGCAAAATTGAGAACCAGCTAAGGCAAGAAAAGGTAGAAAATAAGGCTCATCAACAACAGATAAAAAAAAGTTGCAAGCAGACTTGTTGGTTATTGATAGTAAAGCATACCAAGGGGCTGCAACTCAAAATTTACTAAATGAGAAAGAAAACACCATTCAACTGTAAAAGAAAAAACTAAATATTCCATCTACTCAGCTCATACAAGCTACAGAGCTAATAGAGATGGAAAAGGAAAAAGAAACATTGACTGGTGAATTAAATGACTGTAAGGCAAAGATACTGAAATTTGCTGAGGAAAAGAAGAAATGGGAAAGAGACGTGTCTCTTTTGCTTAAATGTGAGAAGGCTCTTAAGGACAAACAAGATGAATTGGAGAAGAAGTTGCAAGAAAAAGAAAAGGAACTTAAGGTTAGAATAATTTCACCTTCTGTAGAATCGGGTGAAAAATCTATTGTTCGGGCCATGTCACAAGTCAGTTTAAATGAATTGGAGATTGTTGTATTAAGGAACCAAAATAGGAATTTAGAAAATCTAGCCTTGAAAAGGGAACGAGGAAAGGAAATCTTGGGAAGCTAAATGTAAAGAGTTGTCAGAAAAAATGATAAACTATTAAAACAGGTAACATGGCAACTGCATGTTCAAGGGGCCAAGCACATCATCTGGGATGTACTTATATTCGAAGCCCCCAAGTTGAGGCCTTTTTTAGATTATATTTTGGACAAATAAATTGTGATGCAATCCACCAGGAAAAGTGTAACAGCGGTGAAAGAGAGGTTGAATAAAAAGCCCATAGAGATTTCTAACAACACCATTGATTTTCTAAATGGTTTGACAAAAGATGAATTGAAAGCAGCTAATTTCAAAGATAGAATTTCCATTATTACTTGGGCAAGGAAGGTTGTGAATAAACACCAGCACTTGCACACTGTTCAAGCAAAGATTGATATCATGACACATCAAGTGAATTTGTTTATGGATATGTTTGATCCATTGTTTAAAAAGGGACTACCTTCTTCTGGGAAGAGAAAGGTAGTATGCTTTCCCAAAAAGAGTATCAGGATCGTTTGATTGAATGCAGGTCAGAGCACAGAAAGTTTGTAGATATGCAGCAATTAATGTCAGGAAAGGCAATAGTGGATAAGTTAGCAGATGATTTTGAAATAATATTTTCCTTTAAAGCCACACGTGCACGCTTACCAAACTTTTCATACAGAGACCACGTGGAGCTTAGAGTGATGGAAAAAGAAATGGCCAGCCTGGACCTACCATATGTTGATCAGTGGAAATTGGTCAAGAAGTATAGAAGATGCAAATACAAGGTACATGCATGAATATCATTGAAGATTATTTATGGAGATTAGTTAACTAGGGGTTTAGTTTATTTTTCAAAAAACAATTATTAGTTAATAAATGTAGATGACAGATGTAAATGGTGGTTATTATCTATTTTTAGAAGTTTGTTATTCAACTCATGGAGCGATTTTGTATAAGAACCAATTTTTGTAATGAATAAAGGGTTGGAACCCGTGAGAATTCAACATTGTATTTTGAGATCCATCTTTCAATAAAATCACAGAGCCGAAGCTGGCATTTTGCAGAGATTCAAGTGTTATCTATGTTGCAGTGTGTATTTTCCTTTCTTATGTGAATGTGTTTCCTATTATTTACTTCCACAACGTTTTCCCTTTCATGTTTGAAATAATTTTTTTAATAGCACAGAATTCATAATCATATGCTTTGTCTATTGATTTCAAACATTCACAAAACCTATTCAACTAAAGTTAATGTTGGATTCATCCTAGTTAGATTCCCACGTTAATGGACTGTTCTTTATTTCTTCTATAATCACCAGACCAAACCATTTTGAATGTAACAAGATTTCTACCTTTCCTTTGATAAAATTGTCATGCAATAGCACTGTGATTGTTATAATTATTCTAACTCCATGCCCTATGTGCACTTTCCTTGTTAAAACCAATAACAATCTTAAGTTTATTTCCTGTTCATATATTTGGCCTTGTGAAAACAATTATTCTGAGATCCCTTTGTGGCGAGAAAGAAGCCAGCTTTCTTTCCTAAAGTTTGGTTTTGTGGTTACATTGAGATTTACTCTTTACAATCGAGGATACATTTTGAGTATTAATAGCCACTGCAACTATAACATCTCATAGTACGACAATATGCAACAATTTGACCAACATAGTTACATTTCCAAAACCTAAATGTGTTGTTGGAACTTCCAACACTTCTTTTATCATTGAATATACAATCCATAGCTTTGTGACCAAAATAAATACATGAATAACAATAACCATTGAAATTGTTTTCATGCTTAGATGCCTGATTCCATCTTGGAGTTGTCTCTCTTCTGAATTTGTATTGAGCAGTGGGACCAACTTCTTGATGTCTTTCTGATATTCTAAATTCTTCTTTTTGTTGTGCATGTTCTTAACGAGGAGATTTGATTTCAATATTGGACGTAGAAGGGCTTGCTTCAGGGGTCATAGGAGACAATGTTCCAACCACATATTTTCCTCTTTCCTTGCTATAGCCAAGAATAAATTTGTCAAATGGGGATCTTTGATAATCCAAGATGACAGAATTGTTATTGAACTTGACATATGCATCAGATTTATTATCCTTCTTTCTGAGACCAACTACTTCCATCTCCAACTTTTGGAAAGTCTTCTCCTTTTCATCCAACTAGTGTCTCAAGACTTCCTCCATCCTTTTGCCTTCTTCCAGCTGAGTCTTTGTATCAACATTAGCCTTCCTTGTTTCTTCAAGTTCTTCTGAATCTTTGCTAGACTCTTCTTGTTCTTCTACTTGATTGGTAAATTTAGTCTTTAGTCTTTCAACTTCATATTTCTTGTCTTCCAACTGATCCTGTAATACTTCATCCTTGTGCTTAAGTTTTACAAGCAATAATTTCAATATCATGGTCTTCTGTTGATATTTATTCAAAGAGTCCAAAGTTCTCCTTTTAAACCTCATGAAGTCACTCTAATTTAGATTGACTCTATTCATGAACCAATTGAATTTGAGATCAATATTCAAGAAGGTGTGAGTTATTTCCTTTGTATCCTTTGACATATCTTCATCATCTTCTGCAATAACTGCTACCCAATACCACTTTAGAGGAAGAACGATTTTTGTACTTGAACAAGCTTGATGAGACTCATCGAGATGCCACTTTAACAAATGAGGTACATAAACGACAAATTAAAGCTCAGTATGACCAATCCATTCAACCTATCCTTTTCAACGAATGTGACCTGGTCCTGACATATGACCAGAAACACGATAAATTGGGAGGTGGAAAGTTGGAATCCATGTGGCGTGGACCTTACATTATCAATCGTGTCTTAGAGAAAGGAGCTTATGAGCTGATAGACTATGATGGAATACCTTTGGGTGAGCCCCAAAACGGACTTTACCTCAAGAGGTACTATGCCTAGGTCATCTAGCATAAATACCTTGTGCATATTGTTTATAGAGTGTGATATGTGTAGGTTGGATTGTGATTTTGTTGTAAATGTAGGGTTTGTATTAGGTAACCATGCTTATATAGTGTTGTTTTTAAATGAACATATGACCGCTTACTATGGCTTTGTGGATGGCGCTAGCTGTTATATCTTGAATCGCGGATCAGCAACTTGGTGATGATATTCCCCTACCAGTGATTTAGTAAGCTCATGAGGAACTTGTTTAGGCCTTGCTATGAACAATATTGTAGAGTAACATGCAGTGATTTGGTTGTTAACTAAAGCTTTAACAAGTGATGTGATTCATATTAGGGTTTATTTAGATTCGGAGTTACGGTTGTACATCAATTAAACCGGGTTTATACTATCTGTAACCCCTTGCTTCTTTGTATTTCTGAAGGGTTCATCTCTTAGAGAGGTCTTTTGAGTATGTTTCCTACCATAACATCCCAAGGAATTTGAACGCAGTAGTTGGTTCATTATCATATTATGTTTCAGATTGGTACTTAGCTCATGTTTGATGTTCATTCTTAATTTTGATCACATGTAAAAATATCATAAAAAGTAAACACATATAAGTATCCCTTCATGCACATAACACATCACATACACACACATGTCTGTAAAAAATTGTTTATATATATATATATAACCGATGTTGAGACAAAAACTGAAGCCATAAGCTTTCAGTGTACCCAAAATCAGGAACCATCAAGTTTTTAAGTACATAAAGAGGTAAAAATTTGAAGCTTCTAATCTCTTAGTATATGTACGATGCAAAAATGGGATTCACTCTAGACTAATCGTCTTGCTCATGATAACACATAATAGCATGAGCCACTCAATGGAGTAGCCTCCCAAAATTCCCTGATACTCCTGTAGTATGGCGTTGATAACGCCTAGGAAGGTCGTAAATAGAAATTTTGGGAACCCCCTCTATAAGCCTCTGGAGGTTGTCTTCAATTTCTTGAATCTCCTCCTATACCTCTACATTCCTTATGGCTATGTCTCTAACCATCCCTAGCCTCTTGATAGGCGAAGCTCCTGCAGATCTAAATGGACCAATGTCTGGAAAATAGTATGTTGTGTCTTAGTATCACCAAAACACAAAAAAATGAGATATAATATAAAATTAAAAAACATAATGAGATAGTATATTTCTTACCTCGGTCACCCCACTGGTCATCCTTAGGCAATGGAATATTAGGGTCACCCCCGAAGTCAATCCCCGCATACGTGTAGTCCTTTACCATAAGCAGTTATGGAACCATAGGTCACGATGGGCCCTCCACCACCTCCATGATGGGCCATGTCCTCGACCCACCTCAACATACGTGGATCCTTGGGATCCAACCTATTGAGAGGAACATGAGGACGTAATAGAGGCACCCTCTCTAGGAAGAATGATATTATTACCTCCCCGTATCCAAACTGTTTCAGCTCACCTTGTCGACACTTCGTGATCTAGTCTTTGACGCTTACTAATAGCCCCTCACTCTAGTTGAAGATCGTTGGAGCCATGGACTCCATGCGTACAACATATGCACCCGGGTAGTCTAATGAGTAGCTTTATTGCCCGCTACCTTCTCTATGTTGAAGGCTACTATCCTAAATGGCCGATATACAATATGTTTTATTGGAATCTTACCCCTTAGGACCTTGTTTCGACTACACAATACTCATCAATAAGGTCCTCGACAATCATGTCCCCTCCTATAGGACCTATGAGTGATATTGGACTTCCTATTCTGGATAGTCCAGTCATAAAGTATATGTCCTCAACATCAGTCGTCAAAATGTGGGTCCCAACCTGGAAATGTTGTTGATCCGGGTCCCACATCCGTATCATATGATTCACCAACCGAGCATCGGCTCTCATGGTCGGAACTCTAAAGTACTTAAAGAGTCCACGCTCCCTTAATGCCCTCACAGTCATTAGGTCCTTTGCCGCTTGGGAATCATCTAGTTCATGCTCGAACTCCTTCCAAATCACCATTTTTTGAGTCAAATACCTGTGGAACATTCATAGGGTAACCATTAGAATCTATTCATTGAGATAAAACTTAGATTTAATGCTAGATTATTGTTTTTTGGAGAGCCATGACCATCGACGCTCTTTCCCTATGGGAACGGAGCCACAGTCGTTGACGCTCTTTCCCTATGGGAACAAAGAGACATGTCAGTCTCTCCTAGATGACAGAGCACCTGTGACATTATTTCCCCTTTCGGGGAGTTCATTAGTACACCTCCTGAAAGGGATAAGAGAGTCGCCCAGGGAATTCCCTTGTTCTTGAAAAAACTCTCCTAAAACTGCAAATAAACATGATAAAAAGTGAAATTTCAACCATAAAAGGGAAGGGGGGATGATAGCCCTTACCTGCTTCTGACGGTTCGTCGATTGGCTTCTCGTAGCTCCCAGAAACTTCATTGCAAATTCCTCTCTCAAGACTCAAACACAATTTTCACCCTCTTCCTATGGTAAAAAACACAATGGTAAGTAATTTTGACTATTTCATTATTTTTATATTGTTTTTTTAATTAGAAATAATTAGTGAAATATTTAAATATTGTCGGTTTTTGCTATGTTTTTCCTATGGTTTTCATGGTGAAAGTGTCCTCATGTTATTTTTGAAGATTTCAATGCCTTATTGGGCATTTTTTGTTGCGATCGAGCTTCTTTTTTACTTTTGCACGCTCTAGTTCAAGTTGAAAAAAGTTTTGAGTGCCTTTTATACCCTCGTTGTGCTCATTAAAATTTCAATGAAAAGGTATCGAGTGTGCTTTTATTGCTTTTTTGGACTCGTTAAAATGGATGACGAAAAAGGAAACCCCCTCTGGAGTCATCTTTAAGCTCTTTTTAGGCTCCTTAAACACAAGAAGATCACCAAGCGAACTTGATTCTTTCACGCTTGTAAAATGATATGAAAGATCGTATATCTGGTGATAGTTTACCCCTTTTCGGACCATTTAGACTTGTTTATAACAAATGTAAACACTAGCTCATTACGACTAGAAGAGTTCTCCTCGGTATCGGTTTATACGTTTTTGGACCTCGAGACTAAATTTATGAAAAAGTCCACTTTAAAGTCTTGTTAATCATTTCATGTTCTCTAAATATGAAATAGTGATTGAGATTACCTTCTTTAGACTCGTAAAACTAAGCATTCAAGGACCCTTTTTTGGAAATAAACCCCTCCTTTCTTAGGTTCATAAAACATATGAAGATGGACTCATCACTTGATGAGCTATATCGAGTGTTTGCTACCCTTTTCAAGCTTGTTAAAAAGAAAAGAGGTACTCATCCATCGTGATGGGGAAATTAAGGGAGTGGGGAATATCTTTCATTTGTATTAATGTATCTTATAGTCCACCTTTGAACATGGCACTTGTTTGCATTTTCATACAAACAATTGGGTATTCAGCTTGTCATCGAGTTGATCCATTTTCATGAGTCATTTAACTCTTTTGAGTCAATTCAAAGAATACATCGTCCTTCCTTTCCATTATGTCTGGTCTCTGTCTCGTTTGATTCAATACTGCTAAGTCACCTATTGTGTCATTCAATGTTCAAAGGGATTCTTTACCATAGTCTACCTCTGCAATTACCTTACCTTCCTTCGAGTCAGTCATATCTAAAATCCGTCCTATGGTTGTTCCATTATCATGATCACTTCGAAACCACTTTTGTTCCAAGTTTCATGTCGATGATGGGGGAAACATCATGGCCCTCCTTTGATAAGTCTATTCTTGTCGACATCGACACATCATCTAGGAATCATTCTTAGAAACTAGTCAAGTGCCTTGAAGCCTGCATGCCTCAATGACAGGTTTCTCGCTTTCTACAGTAGGCTTTCATCACTGGCCTCTAATTGGAATATTTCGTCAATTGATCGACTTCAGCTCATAAATTCACATTCGGAGGAATGTACGAAGGTACCTTGGGAATCATTGACATTAATGGTGACTTCCCTCGCACTTTTTAATGGTGTACATCAATGACTAGTAATCAAATGGTTTCTACCATATTCGACATCATGACATCTATTCACATGGACAGAATCATACTATTTGTAATTGGAATGAAGACCCTGAATGGTTAGGTATTTGCTTGAATATGTGCCTATCATCAAGTTGTGATGTTGTATTTCTTGAGTCATTACATGGATCCACATTATATGCATGGTGTCTATGCTCAGGCTTGAGTCGAGATGACATGGATCTACAGTGTATATTCTGTAGCTATGTCTCAATTTAAGTATTGTTGATCATGGATCTACATTGTATTGTTGGTAGCCATGACTTGGTCATTATGCATGGATCTACAGTGTATTGGTTCGCAACCATGATTTGAGTCATATCATTTGTAACTGATCTTATGTCAAGTCTTCACTCGCAACTCTTTTGCCTCTGACCTCATATCAGATCTAGCAAAGTATTTCACCTATCATATCCTTCTAGCTTCATACTTTGTGGGGCATTTTGTTACACCCAAAATTTGTCTCTATGCCCAATCCCCTGAAGTAATTTGGCCAAACCATCTTTTGAGGAGCCTTTTTGCTTAACTCTAGGGGGTATGACACACCCTACTTCTTGACATATGGCGTTATACTAGTTCCACACCTCTTTCCTACTGACAAAGTGCATCGGTGACACCCATTGCTTGAGGACAAAGGGAATCGATGTAGCCTGCCCATGTACAAGGAGCATTCGCACTGTCAAAAAGGCAAAAAGAGAAGATTTTGATAACCTTCTAGAAAAAATTCCTCATGGAGACTTATCCAAAATACTTGGAATAGGTGTCATTCATACCCATAGCCTCTAGGGATTATTCCTCACGTTCCTCCCAAAATATCTCAACCCCTTTGGGCCCTCTTTAGCCTATATATACAAGCTTCCCTTAATGGATATGGGAGGTAAGAGAACCAAGAGAGCACCTTTATGTTGTTGAAATCATTGCTAGTATAGGAAGAAAAGAGCATGGTTGTGAGTGAGAATGTAGGGTTTGTAGAGTGTTTGTGTGAAAGTGAGTCAAAGGAATTATGAGAGAAAAGCTTCAACATCAAGGTTTTGTGTTAGAATTAATATGCCATTGATCTTCAAGTAATGAGTGTTACTAGATTCTTAATTATTTGCAGTGAAAAGGAATGAACAATACCCACTTAACAAAACAAATATCACAGGAAACAGACAAGAATTGCTAAGTATAATTACAGTATAAACTTCATTGATCTGAGCAGTATACAATAGTGTTACAAATAGGAGAATTTGAAACATGAGAGATGAATTTGAATCTACCAACTTAGACTGACTGCATGGCTAACTAGAAGTGTCTAAATCACTATCGAACTCCAATAGGTTAACTCCAAATGTTAAATCCAGTCCCTCAATCAGTTATAATTAGTTAAACCAGTCTAATTGCGGTGGTAGGTGAGAAGTAGGTGAGAACTAGCACCTTCCCACATGCAACCATGCATAACTGTCACTAACTGAACTAAGGATATCTAACTAAATATAAATGAAGCAGAACTAATCTTGACTAGACACTAACTACTAACAACTGAAGGAGTTTGGTTCCAGCACTCCCAGTGGCTCCTAAAATGTAGGGATTGGTCTAGGAGGTGCCTAAACTAATGCATGTAAGTGCAGTCAGTTCCAGTTATCCTATATTGATGTTCCCCACACTCTAGTGACTAGTACATGTGACCCCATTAGGCCAAGTGGACCCAATGGTACTAGTGGACCCAATAATAACTAAATGACTCCTAAGTTAGGAAATTATAATCTAATAGACAATTTGGACAAGGGAGGATTATAAATCCTAACTCCCCCCCCCTGAATCCTAGCTTGGAAAACTGTGGGCCCTAGAAACAAGGCCAAAAGTCACCCATATACAATCTAAAAGCTAAAAAATGTTTCTTTATAAACCGAGTAAATAGGGGAAA
>LPNX010922307.1:142029-178101 GCA_001517045.1 Pseudotsuga menziesii | reverse complement strand
TAGGGTAGAATGCATCTAGAAGTTATTATATGTATACATGATATGGATGAATGTTGTAGCATTGGCTAAAATAGTCGCATGGCTATGTGACATATATTTGTCACTATTAATATATTTTGGAAATTATGATATGTTTCTAATCATGAAAATGAACTTGACTTGTAGATCATTCCAAAGAACAAGTAACGATAGTTCAGAAGAGGAACCTGAAGCTTCTCGGGTCAAAGACACCATAGAGAAAGAAAGAGCTTCATAAGAATATAAAGAGAAGGAGCCTTCCAACTATGAAGAAGTAGACAAGAAAAAAGGGAAGGAGACTATGATCAAAGAGTACCAAAAGAATGATGTCTAGGATGTGGTGTCGAGACCTAAAGGGAACTCCGTAGTGTCTTCCATATGGATCTACAAGATCCAGTATGCAGTAGATGGCAACATCGTGGGATACAAGGAAAGATTCGTAGAACGAGGCTTCTCACAGAAAGAAGGCATAGATTACGAAGAGACATTTGCAGCTGCTGGAGTTGAGACACATGACAGGCAGACTCATGTGTGCAAATTAAAGAAGGCCTTGTATGAGCTCATGAGGCACCCATGGGATAACACATACATGAGGAGCTTGAAGATCACCTAGAGTGATGAAGATCTTAACCTTTGCTACAAGGTTGAATATGAAATCCTATAGAGGATGACAAGCTCACTGATGGGTGCGAGAAGAACTTTTCAAAAAGTTCAATATAGAGGATCTTAGTATCCAATGACCCTAGATGGATACATAGAGTATTAGTAGCAGCGGAAGCTACTTGTCACTCCAGTACAAAATGTTTCAATACATAGAGTACGACAGGTAGAGGGAGAATGATGCTCCACTTCAGAGGGAGTGACTACAGAAGATCCTGAGGTTTGACATGGTACAAAAGGATGGAAAGATTACTGATGGCTCTAGGCTTTACTGAGAGTAAAGTGGATTCCAACCTTTGCTTCAAGGTTGAAGGCGGAAGACTAGTAAGGCTATTGTTATATGTCGATTAGTTGTTCCTGACAGGAAAAGAGGAACTCGTTAAAGATGCAAGAAGGAGACTTGCTGTCGAGTTTGAGTTAAAGGACTTGGGTATGATGCACTACTTTCCAGGCATAGAGGTGTGGTAGAGTGCGGATGGAATCTCCCTTAGACAAGGGAAGTATGTAGTGGATATCCTAAAGAGGTTCGAGATGATGGACTGCAAGGCATGGCCACACCTATGGCATCGAACCTGAAGTTATTGATTGATGCTTCATCAGAGATGGTTGATGTCATGATGTATCATCAGATGATTTGTTCATTGAAGTGCCTAACGAATATAAGACCAAGCACATGCTTTGCTATGAACGACCTGAGCCAGTTCCAAACGGATCCGAGACATGCTCACCTGGTTGCAAAGCATGCAGTGAGGTACCTGAAGGGTACAATTGAGTATGGGATCAAGTATGATATGAATCAGAAGACTAACCTGCATGGTTATGCTGATTTGTATTGGTAGCGCCACTGAGAAGAAGAGCACCTTGGGTTGCTTCTTCAGTTTGAGATGCAATATGGGCTACTGGTTTGATAGGATGGAGTCCTACATGGCGCTGAGTATAGCCAAGGAAAAATGTGTTGCCACTTGCTCGACTATTTGTGAAGTAGTATGTTTCTTTTGAAAGCTACTATTTGATTTGATTGATTTGACTTGCATTTTTGTATGATGCAGAGAGGAGCAGTGAAGCTCCAGTGTGTACTTTAGATCGAGGTTCCTTCTAAGGGGAAGTAATGAGTCCGAAAGACACAGATACACATCAGAGCCTTTCCTACATGGTGGCAGGCTAGGCCTCCCATGGTCAAATGTAAGTGCAGATCCTTTTCGACATGGTGGCAGGTTGGGCCTCCCATGGTCGGATGTAAGTGCAGAGCCTTTTCGACATGGTGGCAGGCTTGGACTCCCATGGTCAGATGTAAGTGCAGAGCCTTTCCGACATGGTGGCAGGCTAGGCCTCCCATGGTCGAATGTAAGTGGAGATCCTTTCCGACATGGTGGCAAGTTGGGCCTCCCATGGTCGGATGTAAGTGCAAAGCCTTTCCCGCATGGTGGCAAGTTGGGCATCCCATTGTCTAATGTAAGTGCAGAGCCTTTCTGACATGATGGTAGGTTGGGCCTCCCATGGTCGTGATGTAAGTGTTGTGTTATTTGTATCTGGGTTGTGCTCCATGTGACGATGAGAAGATTTCAAAATGATGAGGTAACAGTAGGGTACACAGGTATTGCAAGGAATGTAATCAGTCTTGGAACATTTCTTCAGGTTTTGCAGTGGCATATAATCAGTCCTGGGAGATTTTCCAGGTTTTGTAAGAGGCATATAATAAGTCATGAGATGTACATACTTTATGGATTTCTCGCATAGATGATGAAGACCTAGCAGAGGGTTAGGCCTACATCCAACATGAAAAAGGGTTGGCACTGTAGATGAAGACCTGGCAGAGGACTAGGCCTACATCTAACATGAAAAAGGGCTATCACTGTAGAAACTTATGATGACAGATAGTATGGGACGATGATCAAATTATAAGAATATGATGGCAGCAGCTATGATGAAGACTCTATGACTCCTTGATGATGTCGATGCAATGAAGACCTGACTAGATGTGTTAATGACTGTGTAGAGAGAAAGTACCTTCCTAGTTAAGAGGGAGTGTTGATGTATTTGTAACTTCAAAAGATATTCTGATGTATATTATCATTGTATGTTGTTGTACCCCCATTGGGGATGTGTGTTACCCCTTTACGTGATGTCTAAGTTTTTTCTAGACCTTGAGGTACAACCTCCATTGTAAGTCGGGGCAATAGTCCCCAGTGTCACATCATGTAATATGTAATTGTGGTCTCTCTAAGAGAAGTGGGCCCCATTTGAGATGACATGTAGGCTCGTGTCTTATATTTGGTCAGTGACTTGAAAGGGTATAAATAGGGAGGTGCTCTCCCTCATTTATACACACCTCATACACTCTCTAAGGCGTTTTGAGAGAGAGAGAGAGAGTCGTAGGAGGAGAGAAAGATAGCTACTGAACATTTCTTATTACTGCTTTTGATCATATTACTATTTTGAAGAAGTTTAAGGGGTTTTCTCATTTATGGTTTCCCTGATGAAAATATTTGTCTTGTGCATATTTTACATCTTATGCATTTTGTTGTACTGGTTATTCTTTCAAATAAAGATCCTAGAAAATCTAATCAGATCTTAAGAAAATCTAATAGTTTTTTTAGCGGCCCTGGTGTGTTTTGGTTGGAGACGCACTGGGGAATTTAGGTTAGAAACACACTGAATAAAAAAACATTCGCTACAACCTTTGGCCATGCCCCTCCATTAGTGACCTCCACTATAAATAGATATTTGAGCTCTTTTGAGAGGAGCATCCGTTATAACCTCCACTATAGGGCCTTTTCCTTATAGTGGATAACACCCCATCCCACAACCACTTGAGTTAGACTCAATTGACACTCACCAATATATCCAATATGTTATAACATTTGAATAAAAAACAAAAAATGCACCAAAGAGTTCATAAATATCTTTCAAAAAATAGTGATGAGGATTCCATTGTTCCATCCCTTCATCTACCTTAGCACTTAAAGGAATATTCCATATGTTTATATATTTTGGGGATAATTTGTGTTCCCACATCACTCGATAAAAGGTTTTCCTCTTTGATATTTAGCATTCTTGACAATAACAATGATGTTCTAAGAGGAATGAAGTTGAAGAGCTAAGAGTTTTGGGATGTCATCATTTTGCCTTTATTTTTCACAATGAACTATGTGATGTTTTCTATTTGCTATTGTTTTTATTCACTATGATTATAATCTTCTTCCTTGCATCCATCATTTCAAGGTATAAGACTTTTCTTTCTTCATATTTTGGTGATTTCAGGGCTAGGAGTTTCAAGAACAATGAGCTACACACTCTTGGGTAGTTTTCAATGATGGGCGTTGTTATCATCCTTTAATTTTTGTTATGGCATATCATGGCTAGTAGAGATTGGGACATTGAAATTTATTTTAAATTAGTTGTCTGATACAAAAGATATTGAAAAGCTAGTTAATAATAAGGTTGAATATAGGTAGTTATATAATCATATAGGTTGACTATTGGGATTATATATAAATCTAATTTGCAATTGGAGCAAAATTGTTTTGGGTGTAGAGAATGGGTTTTACATTGTCAATAAACAACCATGAGGGCCACTACAATAGTTGAAAATTGTGTTTTACTTTTGTGACTATAGGGTCATGTCTACCAGAACAACACTATTATAGTTATTCTAGGCGCTAAAATTTGTTTTACTTAGAATTGAAATTATATAGCATTGAAAAAGGCCAAGCTTTTGGTCCTTTACAACAAAAATCATTGTTTACTTTTTGGGGCTATTATAATAATAAACAACATGTAGAGCAGGAAGCCCTAATCCTAACATAGGAAACACTGATCCTAGTGGAACCACATTAGCATAGGAGTAAGGCCAAAAGAGTAGTTTAAAAAAATAAGGGATGAAAAAGCAGGGCCAAACAAGTAGTTCCAAAAAGGTAGAAACAAAACAAGTAGTGCATAATGAATAAGACTTGCCTAAAATATCATTAATATCCATGATAGGACTATCATAGCTTAGAACCTCGAAGCCAAAAGTGTTGATGAAAAACATTGATTTATTGTACTTGTGGACTTGGGAGTACCCATAACTTCACGCATGTAAATACGACAAAGTGGTTGATCTCTTTGCATATCCATTAAAATACATTTATATCATGGTTTTGGATGGCTAGGTTAATGTCACAAGGTGATGCTATAAATATAATATTGCAAATTGTAAACTAGATTATATGTTGTACCACTTGGTGGAATGGACATGATTCATATTTATGTGAGAACGGAATGAGAAAACATACATATATGTTCACATTCACAGATATATTGCAAGAAACACGGTGATACAATAAACTCATATTCTATTAAATGGATGAAACAAAACAAATTGTAAAATAAAAGCAGTTAGAATGGCGGTAGTTATATCTCTGAGAAGAGATGTGGCGACTATGCTCATTTGTGACAAGTTGAATACAAAAAGAGTTTGAAAGGGTCTATTTATCATAAGCATGAGGGAAATATCCCTAAACATATAAAAACCTAACCCTAGGATATGAATCATCATAAATTTTGTGGCCCCCAAAGTGGTTTGTTGAACAATCAACTTCTTGGGGTCATAACTTTTGCATATGATCTTCGTTTGAGACACTCGATAGGCCGTTGGAAAGATCTATCCGAGGAGTACATTAGTGGTTTAGATTCAAAATTAGAAGTTATAAAAATATATTGGGTCATTGTGAAGCCAAAAAACATTGTTTAGGGTCTCAAAATAGCCCTTGAAGGACCCGAAAAAACATAGAAAGATAACTAGAAAATTTCCAAAATAAAAAATTATTTTGAGCTGATAGAATAAGTGGGTGGCCAGCTACATCCACCTGGATCGGGACATGTCTTGAACGCATAATTATTAATGTTATTGAGTATATATACTACCAATATATGTATGCAATTTAAGAAGTTTAGATGACAAAGGAAAACTTATAACTAGAGTGCTCTCTTTGCAACAATTAAGGAAGTTGAATTGCAAGAGAATGTTGAGTTGCATAATCCAATGTCCCATAAATAATATATTCACACCACGCGACATTGGGATGATCTCAAAAGATTATGCATATGTTAAAGGGGAACCTTTTTAAACCCAAGGCAAAATCAAACAACAAGTTGACAATATTTGAACTAATCAAATGCTTCACTAACTGAAAACATTTTGTAGAGGATCATGATTGTCCATCCTTCACATTATTTTTAAACTATGCTTCGATGGAGAATTATTTTGAAAGCATAGGACTTGTAATGAACATAAAGTTTATCATGAAGGCTAGAATATAGGCATAGCTATATAATTGTATAGAACAGTAAAGGGGAACCTTGTTAAAACCCAAGGCAAAATCAAACAACAAGTCGACAATATTTGAACTAATAGAATGCTTCACTAACTAAAAACACTTTGTAGAGGATCATGATTGTCCATCCTTCACATTCTTTTTAAACTATGCTTCGATGGAGAATTATTTTGAAGGCATGGGACTTGTAATGAACATAAAGTTTATCATGAAGGCTAGAATATAAGCCTAGCTATATAATTGTATATAACAGTTATATGTAGGCTAATTAACAATTACCACGTGATGCATATTTATCAACATTTGTGAATCATATTTTTTATTTGTATCATTCATTGCATATCTTTATTTCAAATATTTATCTTTGAAATGTGTGTTATTGAGCATAATCTACAATTGTGTCTCTCAGACATCCTCAATTATTTCTATAACCGAATTCAAGAAACATTCTTGACATAGACATCTACCCAAAAAAATGATGATATGAGTAAATTTTCACATTCTTGAATTGCGAATATTTAAACAAATAAATTAAGGATGCATAAATGCACACCTTCACCATGCAAGAGGGTGGTGGGTGTTGGGTGGGGGTGATCTAATCTTATAATACCACATAATTTTTTGTGATGGCTAATAAGATCATTTGAAGCTATGGAAAAAGTATAAAATTAATTTATCAAATTTTCCACAAGTCTTTTTTGGAAATCACTAGCAAAATGAGAATTGGTTATTTGGACACATCTTTGAATAAATATACATTTAATTAGCCATATGTTCCGGTCACTTTAATAAAATAATTGAAGGCTTCTACCAATAAAACACCACACACTAGAGGGTATGTAGGTGTTGGGTCCTATTTGTGCCCAATTGTATTAATTGTATTGGTTATGGTTTGTCGGTTCATTTATGGAGTTGTTGAGATTACAGGGTTATTATAGAACTAATGACCTAGTGGACAATCAATGTAATAAATAAGTTCTAAAAGTGGAGGAGTGCATTTAATAGCCTCCTCCATTGAGTAGTATATTAGGAATTAAGGAGTTGATTGATATACATTTTGGCTTATGTATGTGCCTCATTCATAATTATATTGAGAGGTTACATGTGCATAATATTATAGGAGTTGAAGACGTTTTTACCCCCTTTCCCACCATAGGCAACGGAAGAGCATGTAATTGGTTTAAGTAGTTTCGTTGGATTAATAATAAAGTAGATTTAGATGTTCCAAATAGTTATTGTATTTTTGTTGGTTTATTTTAGCACTTTAATAGCTTGGTACTCCTCATTTTCATGGCACCAATCTATGTCCTCCCTTTCTTGGTGAAGTGATAACAGTGTTAAGGGAGAAATATTGTTGCACAAAATTGTGGTTGAAGGATTTTTTGAGTAGTTGTTGGGGTGATATTCAACGTTCTTGAATGATGGTTGGAAGATGTTCACAAAACCTAGCTCTATTTCTCATGGTTGTGAAAAGGTGAATATCTTATTTTTCTCTTTAATAAAATCAAAGGTGTTGGTCGCATTGGGTAGACCTGGGTTTACTATAATCAACCAACAACACCCCTAGATCACTGGCCCTTTCGGCGACAGACCGCGAAGCGGCCTGAAGTCTCACCCGAAGTGACTCTAATGGGTTGGCCAAGGACTCAAGTGTCTTGGACCAGGTTCTGTGGCGATCCCACTTAGCGGCTCGCAGTCCCCCTGGCTGCGAGGTCTCTCTTTCTTCGCGTCACGCAATCTCCTGCTCGCGTCGCACGATTCCCTCGTCTCGCAGCTCTTCTAGCCGCAAGATATTTCTTAACACCGTCGCGCAGCCCTATCCTGCGGCGTGCACTTTCCCTCTCTAGCGATATCTCCAGCCTTATCGCATCGCCGTGCATCGTGCGACACGCAGCTCCTGCCCAACGCTAAGTCCTTAACCTGCGGTATCGCGCACCGCAGCTTCTCTACCGGTGCGGTATCACCTCTCTGTGATATCCTTCCTCCGCGGCTTAGCGCACTTAGCGTTGCTCGTGTCGACGTGCAAGACTTAACATACAAAGCTATTTGATATTGCAACCAGTGACTGTTTTACACAGAGCATAAATGAACCACATACAACATGCCAAAGACTTTAACTTATGTTTATCCTTCTATATTGTTGGGAACTGATTAACACATTCATTCATTAAACTGTAAACCAAGTCCATGAACTAACTGATAAATGCATAAGCAAGCATAACACATAATCCAATCACATAACACGTGATTTTAATTTGGTTCACCTCCAGGATGGAAGTTACGTCCACAGAACTGTGTTTCTCTATTATAGCTCAGGGGAAGGTAGGACACAGTTCTGCTGCACCGCATATGCAGCTTAAGATCTTCTCTCTTAGATCTCTTTTCTCTCTATATTGCTTTCTTACAATATACTCTTCCCTCTCTGTCGATCCCTGCGGATCGTTCCACGCACATTCTATAAGCCAGCTACTGGTTACCGTAAGATTGCTACCGCTAATAACAGAACCAGAGCTAGGCTTTTACACAGTCTAACAGTCTGCAAAACACTACTACAACAGAATCAATCGACTAACTGATTAACAAAATGGCTAGCTAACAGCCTAAGTACCCAAACTGACAACAACCCTTTTACAATACAAAATATATCCTTTTATAGGCAGCCCAAAGGTCTTGCCATTACAACACTGTGGGCATGTCCCAACAGTAACCCGAAACCCTAACTAGTGACAATCGGCCATATCTGTACTTGAGGTAGCCGCTTTCCGTCACACCATAGCTCTCTGCAGTCTTCCATGCTTCCCGGCACTGATCATGGGTACTATGCACTGCTTTTCTTTTCTGTCCTTCGTCTTCAATGCTTCAGCCTCATTGCTCCTTCTCCTTTATGAGGGTCGCTGAGCCCTCCTGTCTTCCGCCGCTGCCTTCAATGCAGTGGTTGAGCTCTCTCTTCTTGGCCGCTCAGGTACCGTTGCCTTCTTGACTTTTCTATCTTAAAAGTCATGGTTTCCGGCTCTGCTCTCCAGCTGGAAACGTGCTACGGCGTCGTAGCTCTGTCTTAACTTCTTTCCGCCAAAACTAGCAGCTTCTTCTGTAGCTGCGGGACCCTGCTCCAACAAAAGGTTCACTACTATATATGGTGATTTTTTAGTCTTAACTACTTTCATGGTTGAATATTTTTTGGGGGGAACAATAGAGGTTTTGTAGTGGCAAATGAATGTCTATAGCTAGGTTTTAGTACTGTTTTGATTATTTTTGAAAAGTCTAATGTCATATGTTTGATGAAAGAGGAATCAACAGCATTGCACCAAGTAAGTGAGATCTTGTATTGAGACGTCAGTTGTGTTTAAATTTGAGTGCAATATAGATATCCTCCTCACTAGATACAATATAAGTGGTGTTGGAATGGTGGTAACCACTCTATGCATCATGCTTGGATGTATATCGTTAGCTATGCATCTTAAATATACATCACAAATTATATGTTGTATGATTGGGCCTCCCAATGTGACTATCCACTATCAATGTTTAAGGACACCTTTTTAGGTCTAAATATGGGTTGGTAATGATTTGTTGAAGCTCTAATGGATGACAATAGTGCTAGTTGTATTCATGATTAACAAGGGAAAACTTATCATTTTGTCACAAGTTTTCATGCCCCAAGTCTTTATAATTGTTGTCTTAAACAACGATTTATACAATCTTTCACAAATGGTATGTAAAAAGTTTCTTACTATGAAAAATTTATCTTATAAGGTTGTGCGTTCATTATGCATAGTTGCGCCTACACATTCTTGCTACATGGTTGTTATTGTGCACTTCGGCATGCATATGGATTCATGGGTTGTGTTCACTATTCTAGTCATTCTTTTGAGTTGTATTTTGTATTTTTCAAGTTGTGGCATGGACATGGTTGATTGCAATCACGAAATATTAATGTCCTAATCCTTGCATATGTCTTGGTTGATACAAGGTTGTGCTTCCATCTTGTGTGGTTGTGTCTTCCTCTTTAAGAGGGTTGTGTCCCCTTCCTTGGTTGTGGTATTGAGCTTGATTTAGTATACTTTGGTAATTTAGACTTTACACTTGTAATGCATGATCCCAAACATGTATTGGGTTTGGTTTGTATGAAAATCAATGATGTAATAAGTTTTTATGATGTCCTGGTATAGTCACTTGGGCATACATTGTGTACATCACAAATTATATGTTGTACTCTATATAACTATTGGGCCTCTCAATGTGATTATCCACTATCAATGTTTAATGCCATATTTGTAGGTCTAAACCTAGGTTGGTAATGTTATGTTGAAGCTCTAATAGATGATGATAGTGCTATTTGCATTCATGATTAATAAGTGTAGACTTATCATGTTGTCACAAGTTTTCATGCCCCAAGTCTTTATAATTGTTGTTTTGGACAATAATTCATCCAATCTTTTTCAAATGTGTATGCTAAGAGTTTCTTACTGTGGAAAAATTATCTTATAAGGTTGTGCCTCCATTATGCATAGTTGTGCCTGCACATTCTTGAGACATGGTTGTTATTGTGCATGTGGACATGCATATGCACTCATGGGTTGTGCTCACTCTTCTAAACATTCTTTTAAGTTGTATTTTGGATCTTTCAAGTTGTGGCATGGACATGGTTGATTGCAATAAACAATTATTAATCTCCTTGCATATGTTTTGGTTGACAAAAGGATGTGCTTCCATCTTGTGTGGTTGTTTCTTCCTCTTTGAAAGAGTTGTGTCCCCTTCCTTGGTCACGTTCTTGAGCTTAATTTAATATACCTTTGATAATTTTGACTTTACACTTGGAATGTATGATCCCAAGCATGTAGTTGGGTTGTGTTTATACTAAAAATCAATGATGTAATGAGTTCATAGGATGTCCTGGTATAGTGCCTTTTGATAGTTGTTGATCATTGTTATGTGGTGGGCCACAACTTATTTTTATCCATGTATTGTTTTGTATTTCCAACATGCAAAGAAGGACGAGGAAGTTGCCTCAATCATAGTTTCAATATAGGATGGTTATAAGATTGATTTTTAGTGCCATGTTCTTACTTGTCCAAAGTTGTACTACATTGAGATGATATTTGGTATCTATTTATGATGGGTGAATATAGTGTATGAATCTTGATGGATTAGTGGCCAGGATTGGTAGTGGCTTATGAGATATTTTACATGGGTGGCATGTTTCATCGTGATTTTATCAAGTTTAGTTTTAGCTTTTCAATAAGACAATGAAAGTGATAGAAGTGCATTTTAGACACTTTTGACACATTTGTTGAGATTAATTCGACAAATTAGTGGTCAATCCAAGGTGATTATTTATTGGTGATCAATCACCACACATTTAGCGTACCCTACATTGGTTACATATTTCTATTCAATTCAATTTCAAATTGGGATGGTTTCTTGTGACAATGGGCATTGGAACTAATAATCCTAGTAGTTGTACCATCTTTCTTCATGGATTGGATTGATTTAGGTGGATGTAGATAAAGATGGCAACTAAGAGTTTTTGAGTAGTACATCTATTGTTAGGTAAATAGGGTTTTATATACATCTAAACAATATCAGTGATGCAATTTGTTCATTTCAATTTGAATTGAAGATGTGCACAACATTGATGGTTGTGGGTGGGTGGAAGAGTTCAAGAGTATACGATTGTGAGGTTACATTCAAATTTCTTGGAGGACTGGTAGACTCTTCTGGTAGGAGGATTACGACCAGTTGTAGATGAGACAACTTATGTTGGAGGGCATCGATGCCACTTCACATTATAATTCCTCATGGCATGAATTTGATAGCTTAAATCATGAGGCCTTTCTACAGTATGATGCCTGATGAGTAGAGTAGCTTGGAGCACAACAACTCACAATTGTAGGATGGAGTTGAGTAATGTTGAGTAGATGATGAGAATGATCATTTTGAATATCAATGATTTAGATACATGATTAGAGTTGTGCCAGGATGTGCCCATAGAAAAAGTTAGAGCCTTGAAGTTAGATTATGGGATGAGCATATTCTTTTGGTAAGAATAGTCATGGTGTTCATGATTGACAGGAATTTGGTTGGATTATCCTTGTCCAAATTAGTCATGCCAATGGTAATGGGTAGCATATCTACTCTAGGGTGTTGCATTGGTTCACAAGTAGTTGCAGATGATTTAGACTTTGTGGTTCAATGGTTACATGTGGATATTTATGTGTTTCTAGATGTCCATTGTAATACTCAAGCTGAATTTAGGATGAGCCAACAATGGGGGGGCTTGTTGTGTCCTATTTGTGCCCAATTACATTTGTTGTATTGGTCATGGTTTGTTTTCCATTTATCGAGTTAGTGGGATTGTGGGGTTGCTATAACATCAATGACTAGGTGGGCTTATGAAACTAGTGGAATGATTAATGGAGTTCATTAAATAGCTTCGTCCCTAAAGAACTATATTAGAAGATTCAGGGGTTGATACACATATTCTTTTATGTATTATAATAATAATATCAATAATTTAATCTTAATGTCATGGCCTAGCCAGACACAAAATTGATGTATGAGACCCCTTGTTTGTGGGACAATGTAGACCCTCTGTGAAACATTGAAAACATGTTTGAAAAGATGTACATACCCTACCCCCTTCAAACTCAAAATCATGACCTCCAAAGAGGAAACAAATATTCTTAACCATGAAGTCCAGTCAAATTTACACTCATTCAACATTATCTTAAAAGGTTGTGAGTGTATATATAAACTTTTTTGTTTCGTTATTGACATTGAATAAGGAAAAATATAAAATAAGTTTATGTATTTTTCTTGGATTAATAATAAAGAAAATACAATATTATTTTTAATAAATCTCACATTATTGTTGGTTAATTTGATGTATTAGAAATGTGATAGATAAATAACTTAGCAGTCCAAAATGGTCCACATCAAGAACACCTTAATGAAGAGATACTTATTTAGATGAAAATTCCCCTCAGTCATGGTTAAAGTGTTTCCAAAGACTTATTTTATAAAACAAATTCCAAATTTAAGTCAAATTATACCTTTTACCTAAAAGAGCATCTATAGTAGTTTCCATGGCCAATTTATAAACTTTCCAAAGTGTAATCAAGTTACCTTGAGGAAACCACCTTGGAGGGGAGCACCATTAAACACAAGCATCTTTGCTCAACTTGGAAAAGGTTATAGACCATTAGTGACCTTGCTTGCATGGGAAAATGAATTGCAACATTAGGACATTTTTTGCCAAAATCTATTGAAATTTGCACATGTTTTTAACATATTGTTCATATCTCCTTGAAAAGAATAGAGACTATTAGTGACCTTGCTTGCATGTGAAAATGAATTACAACATTGAGACGTTTTTGCCAACATTTCTTAAAATTTGTACATGGTTTCAACATATTGTTCATATCTCTAGTGAAAGTAATTTTAGACGAGAGTTTAACAAGCTACCGTCCTTATAGAGCATACTATTTGTCTAATAAATTGGATAATGAAATTATAAACATTTTTATTTTTTTAACATAAATAAATATATTTTTATAAATATATAAAATTTGTGGTCGAGTCAACCAACATGAAAAAGTACAAAGTGTCTAAAAAATTCAAAATACAACTTAGTGAAATTATCAATTCTTGTTCAAAACAAATAACCAATCCTTGGCTAATCTTACTACTTGCCAACCTTGTCTTATGAATATGATGACTATATACTCTAACACCTTGATCAAACAAAAAAATTACTTGACAAAACATAATTCCTTTACACAAGACCATGCCCGCTATGGGCTGCTTCCATTTCTTCATCTCTATTGCTCTAAAGGCCTTGCATTAGTTTGTCATCCCAATCCCCCTCATACCTTTCAACTTCTTGTTGCATTGTCAAGTCTTCCATACAAACTTTCTTAATTGATCTAATGGAATTTAAAGGTATGTACACCATTGACTATGAGCTTTTGGCAAAACCAAGCATCATATTGTAATGCAAGTCCATATTAGAGACCATTTTGTCCACCCTCCTTCCCTAAGCTTCAATTATTGCTTCCAAATCGTCAAAATGAGCTTGCTAAGTATTACTATGGTTTCCAATGCTTTGATTCAAATGAAACATTGCCCCATGTACACACATCCAAGTGCTTGACCAATGAACTTAATATCTTTTGAGGATGCTAGAAGATTACTCGCGAAGCAAGCCTATCCTAAAAGAAGTCACTGTCATCAGACCTCAAACAAATAGGCTCCTCAAAGACCAAAATATACCACAATCACAAATGTACATTGCAGACACAAACCTCACAAAGGAAAGGTTTAACATAGGCTAAGGGATCCCAAATGAAGTCCCACCATACATCTCCCTTGCTCCACAAGATTCCTAGCGCTAGGCTAACCTTCTCCAAATTTCCTTGATTCACTACACTAGGAAGGAATTGTCCTATGTAGAGCAAACAACAAGAATTCACCTGTATGAAACTACACAATATTTTGCCAACACAAATGAAACCTGTCTCATCCACCATAAATGTCTTCCTACCAACACTAATGAAACCTATCTCATCCAGAGTAAATGTACTCTTGCAATAACTTGAAGGCATAACTGCAAGAGGTACTAGGGACAAGGGTGGCATTATTTTATGGAATAGTCTATTTGTTAGACATTTTGGATTTTTCTGGTGATTTTTAATCGGAATGTGGTGAATTTTTTTCGTTCCAAAATTTGAATTTTGAAGTGTTCAAATTATATTTTTGAATGCATAAATAGATTCAACATCCTCAATTACCCCAAGGGAACCCATGTTATGCAAGTTTAACAACTATCATATACTTTTTCAAGAATTAATCTAAAATTTCTACCATATTATGTAAAAGATAAACCAGAAAAAGGTCGAAAACGTCTAACATTTAGATCACTGTTTATTTTATTATCCTCGAAGTTCTTCCATTGCCAAATATCCATTTTCGATCGAACCCAAAAATGACTAAGGTTGCAAGGCATAAGACTTACGGTATTAAACAATGGGTTGGGATACCCCCATTTTGGACCGATTCCTCCTTTGTTAAGGTCACTGTCATGTTGACCATGGTATTTGCTTGAGTATTACAACTTTGATGGATATGATAAAACTCAATATGTTCAAAGCTAGCAATCAAACCTCTGTTTTGGGTTGTACACCTGGTTAGGGGCGATGATAAGCCAAAAGTTGTTTTCGTTATTTGCCTAATTATAAGTGACGAATCACTAAAATTTGAGATGCTTTTTGCTTCCATGGCTTGCAAAATCCATAAAACTTAGTACAATGTAAGTACTTATACTTGATTGCTCATCATCACTCCTAGGTCCCATGAAAACACTATTATTTTTTAGACATAATACACATTATGGGAAACCCTTTGGGCACTTCCCCTCATTTCGATGATGGTACCAAGGTAAACTGTTTGGTTGTAGTTTTGGCAACCTAGCTAAATGAAGATATCGAGTAAACCCCACAATATTCATAAAGCCAACAAACCCAGGGACTTGACTATGTGACCTCCTGCAATTCATAGTAATCAACTACTCATATCAACCAACCATATTATAACCCCTTATTGTCCATAAAAATTAATTATAACCCCTTACACACGGTCTCCTTACCATTAACGACATAGTTATATTAAAATAAAATTTTAAATCATAATTAAACATTAATCATATATAAAATTTACCAAAATTTTAATAAAATCATGCCTAAAAAAAACTTTACTATAAGCCTTCATATTGTATTAATACTCTGTTTACAACTTAACCACATCCCCATTTACCAAATTCAATTATATTATTTTCACAATTCACATTATTTTGGGTTGTAATAATTAAATTTTTGGAATATTCTACCATTACTTTCTTTGAGTAAGAAAATCGTCATGATTGACTGGGCCATTGGACCAAATTAGCCACAGATTGACCGATTTGCCCGACCATTAGCCACCCCCGCAGGCTGCAACCTGCCCCACTGTTTGGTCGCTGGTTTGAATCCTGTTCAACACGGGCACACGAATACAACTATGAAGTCTCCCATGGGCTGACATATTTAATAAATTGATCATAACGTTGTAGTTCCAGCTTCAAATTATGCAGGTTTCCTCGGTCGCTGAATGTCATGGACGCCCTTAATAATACTACGAGTGCGAGTAGAAGCAACGGCAGCCCAGCCGGGATGGAGAAAATGCTCGCAGCGGTCGACATGGGAACAAATTCGTTCCATATGATTGTAGTTAAGGTCGATGCCAACGGCAGATTTCACAAAGTCGATTCTCACAAAGAATACGTCAGGCTAGGTAGTGGAACCCTAAATACTAGCGGCATCATTGGGATCGAAGCCGAACAGCGAGCTTTAAACGCCATGAGACGCTTCAGGCAACTGGCAGAATTCCAGCAAACGGATATGATGAGAATTGTCGCAACTTCGGCCGTGAGAGAGGCCAAAAACAGGGGCAAATTTGTAAAGAAGATTGAAGAGGTGGCTGGGGTCGGTGTGGAGGTACTGTCGGGAAAAGACGAAGCTCGTCTTATATATCTTGGAATCCTTCAGGTTTAAATTTTCAAGCCTTAAATCATTTTCTCGTTTTTCTGTTTATTTTTTCACATAAAGACGAGCGGCTAGGATTTGTTTTTCTTTCCTGCCACGGTGCTGGCATATAACATGAAAACTTTAACAATAACTCAGGAAAGGGAGTCTTTAATGCCTGTTAAACAAACGATAATAAACGGCCACTACATCAAAATAGATTTAATTAGAAAAATAAAGCCTTGGAACTGGCTGGAAGCTTTTTCTATAATTTTTGGCCAGGGTTAAAAATACTTTTATTTTCAAAATTTAAGTTTTTAATGTTTAAAACTTAACAAACAAAAATAAATTGTTTTCTGACAATTTTTAGTTGGTGTTAGAAAAATTTGTTCTTTCAAAATTTAAAGTATAATTTCCAAATTTTAACACACAGAAAAGCCCCCCATAAAGGGTAAATGTAACAAAGAAAAAAAAGTCAAAAGAAAGGATAAATTTAAGCAAAGACATTTTCAAAATTTAACAAAAAGAAATGATCAGCAGTTTCTGAAAAGAGATATATTGCATTATGCCCCACATTTGGTTTCTATTTGTATGTTGCATATGATTGTTGATGTACATCCAAGAATGGACTATTAAAGCAGTGTTGGTAAATATCTCTGATTTTTCTGGATATTTCCAATTTCTCTGGAGTTTTTCGTGTTGCCAATTTGTTAGATATTTTCATAATTCTTCAAATCTAAGCTTATTTTTTTCTAACATTTTTTGATAATACACTATATTCTCCCTGATATTTCCGACAAGTTCCTTTCCAGACCCTTGGCCATATATTCCCCGACACAATATTTGCACCATTACGTGCTTTGCATGTTCATATTATTCGCATATCTACGAAGTATGCCAATGCTATCTATGTGCCCTAGTATGCTATTTAGTTTATTGTATATATTAATTTTGCTTATGTGGATTGTTTAATCATGTTGATTATAATCAGGGTTAGGTAATTAAAACTAATAAAATAATATTTATAAATGATTAAGACTAGGAAACAATTGGTAAGTTAGGCATTTAAGATCTCGAGCAAAATTTAGTTCATTATATAATTGTTTGATTTCCAATGAAGAATGTTTCTTTTTCTTATTTGAGTCAGTAGATTAGGATAAGATTGTCAAAAATGGGTTATTATTCTATTAAAATGTTGTCTTTTGAATTGTGTGTCAACATTATTAAATAGTTTAATTGATTGAGTTCTTGGGGGGTGCAAAGGAGAAGAGGTGGATGAGAGTTTGGGGGTTGGAGATGGATTGGGGGAGAAGAAACCTCGACAATAGTGGGGGAGGAGGAAGGTTAAAGGGGTTGTCAATTTTTGGTGGAGGGGGAGATGGTGAAATTTATCTGAGTGATTGTACTGGTTGGGGGCTTTGCTACTGTCCTTGGAGTTTTGGGCATGGGGGCTAGAAAACTCTTGCAAGTTTTTCCTGGAACTGGGGAGCCGGAGAGGCTATTCCCAGTGGCTGGGTGGTTAAACTCAGTTGGGTAATTGTTGAAGCTGTAAGGAATTCAGAGATATGGGGAGGTGCCTTGGACTCCAAAAGAAAAAGGTATTCCTCTAGTAAATTTTAACTTCGCAAATTCATTTTTGGAACTGTCTGGAATCGTTAATCAGATTGTTGATTATTTCTTTATAGTTGATAATGAAATTATGCTGCAAGTTACTTATTTTATGGCTAGAGGTTAGTACAAGGAAATATATTTAAGTTGAAAATCATATTGCTAAATCAAAATAGAGAGAAATCTAAAGTATTTGTATTAAATTTAATGTGTTTACATCTAAAGAATATCATGTATCTGAGGATTTAGCTTAGATATCATAGTTCTGGTTGGGATGGGGGTCTTACAAGAGAAGCTGATTGAAAAGAGAAGCCGAGAAATAGATTATTAAAGCATGAGCACTTGCCCTTGAGGGTGCAAAGGAGTACTGTTGGAAAAGAGATTTGTGGTTTGCGACATGTGTTACTTAGTTGATGGATTGAATGAGAATATGAAAACACTATATTGATCATCTAAATGCATCATAGTAGCAATCTTCGAGTATGAATTAGGATACGAATACAATTCAATATGAAAAAAATATGTAAAGAAAAAATTTAGTACGGTTGAAATATGGAAGTAAACATCTCTTAAATACTAAAACACAATTTTTTTCAATTTTATAAATTTAAAAAATATATGTGCCTATTCAAAATTTTAAAGTAACATTTTTTTTCATTGTAAGCAACTTGAAACATATCTCAAATTTGAAACATAACATATGATAATAATAATAACAATAATCTAATTTTAAGGTCACAACCAAGCCAGACACCAAATTGGTGTGTGAGACCCCCTTGTTTGTGGGACAAGGGGCCCTCTTTGCGTAGCGATTTGACTGCTAAAGTCTATCGAGGTGTAGATACCCTACCCCCCAGATTTGAACTTGTGACCTAGGAAGGGACACATGTTCTTAACCATTAGGCCCTTATGGCCTCAATGTATGCATTTTTTTAATGTTGATTATGTGTGTGACTTTAACCTTCATTGTGAAAATAGAGTTAATAGGTAAGTAGGTAAGTATGGGCTCATGGCCTCAATGTATGCATTTTTTTAATGTTGATTAAGTATTGTGTGACTTTTAACATTCATTTAAAAGATTACATGGAACAATAATCACAAATTTGTTTGAATTCATGGCTTTTTTGTGTTTAGTTATACTACAGCCTCAACTCTAACTATTCTAGTTGAAATTCCACTTTTCTCCTAACAATTAAATTTTAATAGTAAAATTTCCTCAATTTTTAAAAGTTTAAAATTGTAAATATATTTAAGCATGATCCGTATGTAAATTGCTGTGGATATTGCACTCGATCAGTTCGTCACAATGAATCTTACAACTTATTTTTTTTATTAGTTAATTAAATAACTTAAACTAAAAAAAAATTAACTAGATCAAAGAAATACACAATCCGCTCCAACAACACAAGATATACCTTGGGAAAAACCACTTTGTGGAAAAACTCAGCTAGAAATGAGGACTATACCTTGCTCTTGTTATCACACAAAGTGTAGCTGCCACGAAAGGTATCCTATCCGAGATGATAGGGGTGGGAAACTAACCAAGTGACATCGCAAGGGCCTTGTCTACTACCGATATGGAGTAGTTGTCACACCAGACGAGCTCTTGTCACTTTAGTCTTTAGATCAAGCTAGAAACAACATCAAGGGGGAGACCCTAGTTAGCCAAGGAAGGCTAATGACCAAAACAAGACACACAAGCCAAGTATACCAAGACGAAATGAAGATGCCTTGAATGGTGGAAACCCTAGATCTATGAGATAACTATGGGATCAAGAAGTTAAGTTTAGGGTGAGAGGCTTAAGGTAATGGATAATGTTCAACCATAGAAGTAAATCCCAATAGCTAATATTTAAATGTTAGATCTAGAGAGATAAAGTGTCTAAGAGAAATACCCAAATCATGCCACCTAGGGTTTAGTCAATAAAATGTAAGATGGACACAAACTAGGGTTTGATTAATGAAAGACGCTTGAGATTTGTTACTTGAAGCTAGATTTGACACTTAGACGAGATTCAAGCAATGCCCAACTGATAGATTTGGAAAAATATCTAATAACCCAAGGAGGGCAAATTGCCTAAAGGAGACCAGTGCTAGATCTATGGGTAAACAGAGTCGGTTTTAGCCCAAGCTTGGTTCCTAAAGGTTTTCAGTGACTTGAGACTTGGGTTTGATTTATAAGCTCAAATAATCGTCAGATCTATTAGATCTACAAGACTAGGGTTTTAACTTCTAATGGTTGCAGATGGAATAGATCCTAGATATGCAAAAATACAATGAAAAATACCTGGAAATACTTGCGGATGCTAAACAAAGTGATTATCTTCCCAATCCGAAGCAATTACAAGCGAGATCCACGCCCTTCCTAGTGAAATCATTGTGCTCTCCAAGTGACCAATGTGCCCCTCTCCTGCCAAGATGATCAACAAAGTTAGAATCGAATCATCCAAGAGAGAAACTATAAAATATGTAAGACAAATCATGAAGCATCAAGATGATCCAAAGATACTGTTATCACAAAACATGTAGCTACCCATTTGACATATCCTATCCGGGACGGTAGAGGTGAGGTAGCTAACCGGTGACACTGCAAGGGCCTCGTCCACTACTGGTAAAGGGTAGTTGTCACACCGGACAGGCTCTTGTCGCTTTAGATCAATCCGAAGAATGACCAAGGGGGAGACCCTACTAGCTTGATAGGGCTAGCGCAACCACTCAAAATACTCCTAGGGTTTGGCGATGGATAAAAGAGGAAAGATAATGAGTGGATACAACTAGATCTATGGGATAAGTGTGGTATAGAGGTTAGGGCCAAGTTGGAGAGGCTTAGTAAAGATAGGAAATGACCCAACTTGGTTGAGATTGTACCATAAATAGTTTAAGGAAGTAGATCTAGTGAGATCTAGCCAAATAGAAGAAAACCCTAAAGGGACCCACCTAGGGTTTTTGCATAAGTGGACAAAGTGGACCCAAAAGAGTAGATCGGGGCATGAGTTGACTAGATCGGGGTGCTTGAGGATTGGATCTATGATTTTGAGGCGGGTCCAAGCATACCCATCTGATAGATCTGAAGAAAAGACCACCCACCCAAAGAGGGCACCCCCACCTAGAGTGACTAGTGCTAGATCCCAGGGCAAATGGAGTCCGATTTACGTGAAACTTGAGATCTAGGGTTTATTCATTAATCTCCAAGTGGGTTTTGATGGCAGTCTTTAGAAACTCACTGGATCTATCAGATCTACAAAACTAGGGTTTTAAGAAAGGAGGTTCGGTTGTGACAATCAGATCAAAGCCCGAAAAAATAAAATATATGCAGATGTACCTGGAAATACTTGCTATTAACCTTGTATGACGATGATCTTGCCTTTCCGATCAATTACGAGCGTTTTCTATGCCTCTCCTAGTGAAATCGCTACCTCCTCTCAGATGCCAAGCGCTCCATCCTGCAAAAGAGATCTGTTGTGAGAATCGATTTACAAAAGGATAGATGAAATGACGAAGAAAGATGAATCAAAGAACATCAAGATGACTGTAATACACAATAAAGATACTCCCTAAATCCAAGACGATTTGAGAGGACGATATGGAGCTCAGTCACAATAGCGCCCCTACCCAAACGCTTCCTTCACCAGATGGATGGCAACCTGCATAAATATTAGAAGTGTATAGATCCGCAAGAATGCTAGAGAGAACAAGACTTTCCAATCTCTATACAAGACATTCGACAAAGCTTCCAAGAGTTTCTGCAAAGTATTTTATTAATCCAAGAGTTTGAGAGCCAAAAGTCTATTTACAAATGAGAGAGCATCTCAATATATAGATCTCTCAAGTACATAATACCTAGATCCAAAAAGATCATGAGATAAAATCATCCTAGTTTACGACCAAGATTAGTCGGATACATCTCACATGGATCAACTCACAAGTAGAAAGGGGCGCATCACTAGAAATGCTTGATGAGGGGGCACACCACATAAAATATGACTAATGACCACCAAGTAGCAAATGGTGGGGCTAGGAGGTTATGTTATCCTTCACTAGCATGGCCCCATGGCACAATAATAAGGTGCGGTGGCAAATAATATAAAGGAGTGATAAAAATCACTAGGGGATCTCCCTCAAAATACATCAAAACACCCTCAAACTACAGAAATCAAGGATGTGTGGACCCTGAGTGAAGTGAAGCTGATGTCGGATGATGAATGTGACCTAAACACTATGCCTTAGACCAAATCCATGCCCTTTCCTTTGCCTCAATTGCCCAAGTCGATTTCCTCAAAAACCATTTTTTATTATTAAAATGCTGCCTTGAGAAGATAAAACAACCCATATCTCACTGGGTATAAAATTGGAGGCACAACAATCTATGAATCAAGACAACTCACAATAGATTTCACAAAACAATTTTTCTCAGAAAATGATATGAAACAGTGCAATAAGGAGTTGCAGCTGTATAATTGCTTTCATTAATCAAAAGTAATTTGGGTAATTGTTACAATGCAATACATTGGCATTAATAGCCAGACAATTCGAATCCATGAGAGGTAATTTGAATTGATTAACTCAATTTGACTGCACGACTAACTGGAAGTGTCTAAATCACTATCGGAGCTTAAGTAGCTATCTCCAGTTGTCTAATTTAGTCTCTCAATTAGTTATAATAAGTTAAACTAGTCTAACTGATGTGGTAGGTGAGAAAGAGTGCCTTCCCACATGCAACCATGCAAAGACTGGTGCTAACTGAACTAGAGGATATCTAACTGAATCTAACTAAAGCATAACTAAGCTTGATTAGTCACCAACTGCTTATAACTGAAGGAGGTTGGTGCCAGCACTCCCAGTGGCTCCTAAATTGTAGGGATTGGTTAGGAGGCGCCTAAACTGATGCATGCAAGTGCAGTCAGTTCCAGTTAGCCTCTATCAGTGTTCCCCACACTCTAGTGACTGGTACATGTGGCCCCATTAGGCCAAGTGGACCCAATGGTACTAGTGGACCAAATAATGACTAAATGACTCCTAAGTTAGGCAAAATTGACCAGTTTGGACAAGGGAGAATTACAATCCTAACACCCCCCCTGAATCCTAACTTGGACAACTGTGGGCCCTGGTAACTAAGACCAAAGGTCACCCATTACAACTAAAATGCAAAAAGTATCTGCTTAATACAACCAAGGAAACGGGGAAAAACCTTATGGAAAAATTACACCCCCTCAAACAAAGCAGGTAGAATTAGGATCAAGCTTGTTCTTCCGTGCACAAGTATCCCGGGGCTTGGCATGTGAACTTCTCCATCCAAACTAAATCATTATGTCTGGAGGAATCTTCCTTTTTGGAAGAAGAATAAAATGCTCAACTGAATCAGAAATATAGACAGCTCCAAGATGAAAACTGGACCCATGTAGAGCAACTGAAATCAATTGATAAGAGAGCAAAAGTGCTTGAGAATTTGAACCATCTGAAGAACACCCAAGCAATTGATATATTGTAGCCTTGAACAACAAACCATGTGAGGTAATATCAGCTCCAAGTGTTAGGAGCAAGTGTCCAGGCGAATGCAGAATGTCTCCATCTTTACTAGTTCTGTGAGGAGATGAGCATGTGATCAAATACAAAGGTAGAGAAGCCCTGGGACTGTGGAGAGCGAATGCTTGAGCTCCATAATCTGATATAGCTTCAGAAATAACCAATGATTCACAAAATACAATATTAGCAACCTCATAAGAGGAAATTAACATAAAATCCCCAGCATCAAGTTTGAAGAAGACTTGTGGTACTTGATTTGTCACACCAAAATTGATGAGAACAGTTACAAGCATGACTGAAGGGTCTTGGAACTTAAAATTCGAGCCATATAATATCAGATTAGATCCAAATAAGATCATATTAGATCCAAATAAGTTCATATCAGATCCAAAAGTGTGGTCCACCGAGATGGTAGATGCACAATTTTCTCCTTTTTCAAAATTTTGAGTTTTGGTGCATGCAATCCTGTAGGAATTTGCTGGAAGCTTTAGATCAATAAGAGTGAATGGATCACTCCTACAATCTGATATTATTTCCAAAATATCTGAAGTATTACTTATCAGCACACCAACAACAACATTAGAGGGAGAGAAATCGAATTCCTCTTCACTTTCTGAAGCAATCACTGGCAATTTTTGCACAGAATTTAAAGGAGAATCACTGGAGAATGTTTGCATAGAATTGAAGGAGAGTTTTTCTTCAATATCAGAGATTCGAATGTCTTCTTCTATATCAGCCATATGAGAAGATGAGATATCAGAGATCTTACAAACTTCTGGAGCAGCAGGAGAAGGAGCAACTGCAAGGAGACTTTCTTCAATTCGAATTGATTGTGTGGAAGATTCTGCTTCTTCTTCATCTTAAACAACTTCATCAGAGAGAATAGAGGCCGAGACTTTTGAACAAAGAACTCTTGTGGTGAACAAAGAACTCTTGTGGTGCTGGGTGTGATATCCAAATTGCTATAATGATCCTCATTGTGCTCGCCAAAGGTTCTATCCAATTTTGTCCAGAGATCCTTTGGGTATTCAGTAGAATCAATAACGTAGCGCAAGCTTGGAGAAAGGGCCAGACATATTGTTCCAAAAGCTCTATCACCGTCATTTAGCCAGTCATTCTCATCTTCATAAGACTCTTAACCAAGTCCAATAGATACCTCATAGAGATCTTGTCTCTTTAGAGATGAAATCATCTTCAATTTCCATTCTGAATATCCTGTGGATGGAGTAAGAAGAGGAACTGATAATTTCGAATCCATATGAAGTTGTACCTGCAATTACACAAAAAAACACACAATAAGGTCGAACAGTCCGCACTTTTGGAGTTTGCTTCACACCTGGCTTAGTTAATCAAGCAAGGTTGATCAACAAGGTTGGGATTCCAGGAATTATGTGGTAAACTCTCCGCTTCTGGTGCAGAGCTAGAATTGTTTTTGAGCTTTTTGCTCAAATTGCATCATAGATCCAGTAAGAAATCTGTAGAAGAATTTCCTTGTCGTGCCATGGCTCTGATACCATATGAAATTGGAGGCACAACAATCTATGAATCAAGACAAAACTCACAATAGATTTTACAAAACAATTTTACTTAGAAAATGATATGAAACAGTGCAATAAGGAGGTGTAGCTGTATAATTGCTTTCATTAATCAAAAGTAATCTGGATAATTGTTACAATGCAATACACTGGCATTAATAGCCAGACAATTCGACTCCATGAGATGTAATTCAAATTGATTAACTCAGTTTGACTGCATGGCTAACTTGAAGTATCTAAATCACTATCAGAGCTTAACTAGCTATCTCCAGTTGTCTAATTCAGTCTCTCAATCAGTTATAATCAGCTAAACTAATCTAACTGATGTGGTAGGTGAGAAAGGGCGCCTTCCCACATGCATCCATGCAAAGATTGGCGCTAACTGAACTAGAGGATATCTAACTAAATCTAACTGAAGCATAACTAAGCTTGACTAGTCACCAACTGCTAACAACTGAAGGACATGTGCTAAGATTGCAGAATTTGGAAAAGGATATGTGCCTCCTAGTTCTGAGGCAATAAGGACTACTCTTCTCAAGAGGTCAAAAGAAAGGGTAACAAACAGATTGTTAAAGATCAAGGAGTCCTGGAAAGAAACAGGTTGCACAATTTTATCAGATGGTTGGTCAGATATGAATAACAGGCCACTGATTAATGTGCTAGTTTACAGCCCTAAAGGGGTATTATTTTTGAAGGTAATAGATGCTTCAAGACACAAGAAGACTTCAGAATATGTTTTCAAGATTTTACATGAAGCCATTCTTGAAGTTGCGGAAAAAAATGTGGTTCAAGTCGTCACAAATAGTGCCTCAAATTGTGTGGGAGCAGGGAAGATGATAATGGACAAGTGCAATACAATTTATTGGACCCCTTGTGCTGCTCATTGCCTAGACTTGCTATTGCATGATATAGCAAAGTTTCCATGGATTAAAGATGCAGTTCGAAAGGGGAAACAAATATCCCACTTCATTTGTAACCATCAGATCACATTGAATCTGTAGAGGCAAGCATCCAAAGAGCTACTAAGGCCTTGTGATACTCGATTTGCCACATATTATATTACTCTCAAAAGATTGGTTGAGGAAAATATAAGTGTGAGAGGTGTTATTTGCAGCAATGAGTGGGAAAGCTCTCACCTTTCAAAAGAACCCAAAGGAAAGGAGTTGGAACAAATCATCTTAGGCAATGCTTTTTGGGAAAGTGCCATGAAGGTTTTAAAAGTATGTGAACCAATTGTTGACATGCTTCGGATGGTTGATAGCGACACTCCTTCTATGGGTTTTGTTTATGAGGGCATGGACCGTTGTAAGGAATCAATTGCAAAATTCTTCAACAACGTGGAAAATGAGTACATGAAAATATGGGAGATGATAGATAAAAGGTGGAAGATGTTGCATAGTCCTTTGCATGCAACAACTTGTTATTTGGACTCCAGGTTGTTTGGGATTCAAAGACATAATGATGCTGAAGTAATGAGTGGCCTTTATGATGCTATTCAGCGGTTGGTTCCAAATCAAGAAGAATCTAGCAGGCTTAGAGAGCAACTTCGAGCATACAGGATAGAAGAGGGGATATTTGGAAAGGCTTCTTCCATAGAGGATAGGATCAAAATTCCTCCAAGAAGATGGTGGCAGTTTTATGGAGCAGAGACACCTAAATTGCTACATTTTGCAATTCGTGTTTTGAGCCAAGGATCAAGTGCCTCTTCTTGTGAAAGGAATTGGAGTAGCTTTAATCACATCCAAACCAAGAAAAGAAACGGGTTATTATCTTCAAGGTTGGAAGACTTGGTTTATGTGCGCAACAATTTACAATTGGCCTTAAGTAGTTCGGCCAAAGAGTCTTCTAGCTCCTATCACTCATGGTTTGAGCCTAATCCTAGTGTAGAAGAAGATTTTGGCATTGATGGTGACAATGATGATGATCCTCATGACGATGGTGCTCCATAAATTGACAATGATGACTATGAGGATCACAATTCTAGTGCCTTTACCACCCCATGTGCTCTTGATGATTTAGAGCTTTATGATATTACTAGTAGGCCACGAGAATAGAAGTTTGATCATATTTTAAGTTTTGTGAAACAAGTTCAAGGCTGATAACTATTTGACATTATGGATTTCCTTAAATTTTGAAACATGAAGACTATTTATACTTCATTTTGCAATATGTAGTTTTATAATGCAATTTATGTTTGGAGTTTGACATGTGCAACTTTGCAAGTGTTTATGGGATAAAATGTTTTGCAATCTGCTGTTTCATAATGCAATTTATGTATAGAATTTGATCACGTCCATGTGTTTATGTGATGAAATGTTTAGATCTTGATTATATTTTAATTTTTTTGAATTTACAAGTATTTTTTTTTCTTGTCTGAAAAATGTATATAGATGAACCTATTCTGAACCCCATCGAAAAATTCGAACCCGAATCGAACCTGAAGCTTGCCGAACCCAAAAACGAACCCGAACCGTGTGACATTGGTTCATACAATCATGATAGTTCAACATTGGAGGAATCATGCTTTAATTTAAATTCTATTTAAAATATAACTAGTTAATGTTAAGTCTTTAAAGTGTTAAATCATTTTACTATGTTTAAATTTAAATTTAAATTTTATCTAAAATGTAACTAGTGAATGGTTAAGACTTTTTATTAAATAAAAGTGTTAAATATTTTTACTTTTTAATATTTAATGGATTTTAGATATTTAATTAAAGCAAGTTTTAATTGAAATTAAAGGGAGGTTAGGGTTTTAGGTATTTAATTAAAACAAGTTTTAATTAAGATTAAAGGAGGTTAATTTTCATAAATGGAAGTTTAGGGACTTTAATTTAATATTATTTTAATTATCTTTTAATACTTATTACTTGTTGTAAGTTTTATTAGTGTTTTATATGTTAGTTTTTCTATCATTAAGCTAGCATAACATTAGGATCTTTAACTGAGAGAATAACAAGTACAACAATCAAACACAAGAGACAATGAACACAGTGTTTATCCTCGGGGAAACCATAAATGGTGAAAACCCCGCAACTTCCTCTGAGAAAGAATCGACACCAAAAGTAGAACCCAAAACAGTAAGAGGTCTCTTGACAGCAGTAAACTTCTTCTTATCTAGCCCCAGTGTCTTCTCCTTCCTCAACTATGCGCTACACTTGAGTGTGTATGAGTTGAGTGATAAATAGAGAGTCCAACTCTCTATTTATACTAATCTCGACATGACTAAAACCCTACTAGCGCCGACCTCACTAGGAGAATCTAATAACCCTAGTGCCCCGGAACTTCGGGGACTTTAACCCTTAGACAATAGGAGGGTTACCCATAATGACTTGACATGACTTGTTTACATTATAGATCTTCCCGATAAGAACATCGGGGCATGACATGACTCAAGTACATCCCGGAATAAACATTGGGTTACAATATATAAGAAATACAAGTGAAATACATTCCGAAGTTACATATACATCAACACTCCCTCTTAACTAGGAAGCTATTCTTTGGACACAATTTTTAGCACAAGTCTTCTTCTTTGTATCTTCTGGATCATCATTGAGTCTTCGTCATCTTCAAGTCATCTTCATCATTGGATCTGGATCATCATTGGACATCATCACTGGATCTGGATCATCACTGGGTCATCATCACAGGTGCTATCTCTTGATTCTTTTTGTCATAGGAATCTCTACAGAGCCAGCCCTTTTTCATGCTGGATGTACATCTACAGAGCCAGTCCTTTTTCATACTGGATGTATCATCACACAGAGCTAGTCCTTTTTCATACTAGATGTGGCATCCACTCAGAGCTAGTCCTTTTTCATACTAGATGAGTCTTCACAGACCCAGTCCTTTTTCATACTGGGTGTGGCATCCACACAGAGCTAGTCCTTTTTCATACTAGATGAGTCTTCACAGAGCCAGTCCTTTTTCATACTAGATGTGGGATCCACACAGAGCTAGTCCTTTTTCATACTAGATGTGTCTTCACAGAGCCAGCCCTTTTTCATGCTGGGTGTGGAATCCATACATACATCTGACAATGGAAGGAACCAATCCTCTCACCATGTCACAACTCTTATATCCGACCATGGAAGGAACCAATCCTCTCACCATGTCGGAAGAGCACAACACTTATATCTGACCATGGAAGGAACTAATCCTCTCACCATGTCAGAATGACACAACACTTACATCTGACCATGGAAGGAACCAATCCTCTCACCATGTCAGAAGGGCTCAGCACGGACATATCACTTCCTCTTGGGAGGAATCTCAATCTGGAGAACACCAAGCGTCTCCCTGAAGTATTCAAACTTCACCCTAGCTAATGTCTTAGTCAACACATCAGCTATCTATTCGTCCGTCGCAACATACTGGAGCTTCACTGCTCCTCTCTGCACCATATCCCTAATATAGTGATACTTGATCTCGATATGCTTTGACTTGTCATGGAATACTGGATTCTCTGACAACTTTACACAACTCTGGTTGTCACAGTATATACAAGTAGCATCTAATTGGAGATCAAATAAATTAGACAGTAGCTTCCTCAGCCATACTGCCTCACAACTAGCTGAACAGGTTGCAACATACTCTGCTTCAGTTGTACTCAGTGCCACATAGGATTGCTTCCTGCTAAACCACGAGATCATACCTAATCCCATACTGAAGCAACACCCTGAAGTACTCTTCCTATCGATGGCATTGCCTGCCCAATCTGAATCAACATAACCCTCCAGGTTAATCTTCTGATCAGTCTTATACTTGAGCCCATAATCAACCGTACCCTTCAGGTACCTCAGAATATGCTTTGTAGCTGTCAAGTGAACGTGTCTCGGATCTGTCAAGTACTGGCTCAAGGTGTTCATAGCAAAGCGGATATCTGGTCTTGTGTTCGTCAGATACATCAAGGACCCAATCATTTGACGATACATCGTGGCATCAACTGTCTCTGATGAAGCATCACTCAATAGCTTCAGGTTTGATGCCATAGGTGTGGTTAATGCCTTGCAGTCCATCATCCCAAATCTCTTCAGGATCTCTACTGCATACTTTCCTTGTCCAAGGAAGATTCCATCCGTAGTCTGCCACACCTCCATCCCTAGAAAATAATGCATCATACCCAAGTCCTTCATTTCGAACTCGGCAGCAAGCTTTTTCTTCGTATCAGTAATCAATCCATCCATACCTGTCACAAATAGATCATCTACATATAGCAGGAGTATCAGTGGGTTGCCATCTTCAACCTTGTAGTAAAGGTTGGAATCTGCTTTACTCTTGGTAAAGCCCAAACTGGATAGAAAGCTGTCAATTCTGCCGGACCATGTCCTGGGTGCCTGTTTCAAACCGTACAGGGATTTCTTCAATCTGCACACATGAGACTCCATGTCATGTGTCTCAAAACCGAGTGGCTGCTCAACATACACTTCCTCTTCTACTACACCATTCAAGAAAGCAGTCTTGACATCCATTTGGTGTATCTTCCATTTCATCATTGCAGCCAGAGCAAGTACCGATTTGATGGAAGTGTATCTGGCTACAGGTGCAAAGGTTTCTTCATAGTCTATTCCTTCTTTCTGTGAAAAGCCACGAGCAACAAATCTTGCTTTATATTTCTCTATAGTCTGCAGCATGCTTAATCTTGTAGATCCACTTGGAAGTTACAACTGACTTCCCTTCTGATCTTGGGACAACTTCCCAAACATCATTCTTCATGATCGATTGATATTCTTCGATCATAGCATCCTTCCATTCTTTCCGTTTTGCCACTTCTTCATAATTGAAGGTTCTTTATTAATGAAGTCACATAGCAATGCTACATAACTGAAACATATGATCTGGTCCTCTTTCTTTCTCTGAGATTCTCTTCTAGAACCCCATATCTTTCCGCATCTTGGATAATCTTTCGTACCCAAGCAAGTTTCCTCTTGTGAGGATTCTTCTCTTGAGGTGGATCTATAGGTCTTTGTGGTTCTTCAAATTCTCGATCTTCTTCTTGAGTTTCTTCGTTCATGATTGTATCATGAGTTCTGGGAGCTTCTGCTTCTTCAGGTTCTTCAACAGGTTTCTTTCTGGATTTGATTTAGGCTGGATCTTCGTCAACTGTTGCATCCCTGCTGATATCAATCTTCTTGAACCCTGGGAAGTATATTCTGTAAGCCTTCGAGCTTTCAGAGTATCCCACAAATATACCCTTCTTTCCTTAAGGATATTCTTTTGTTCTCTTCTCTCTTGGAATGTGTATGTACACAGGACAACCGAATATCCAGAGATGGCTGTGTTACCAACTTTTTTGTACCATAGTTGGGTTACCTGAGGAGCCGCCGGTTGACAGACTTGTTCAAAGTCTGATTCCAATGTATCAGTTGATCCGTCTGCTTGTCTAGCCAATATGGGCTAGCCACTTTTTTATTTGAATAATTTTGACCATGGCCCCGCGGGGTTTGTAATAAAATGTGCTGGTAGGATATTTTTGAGTGGTTCGGTCTCCTGGGACGTAGAATCTCAAATAGGGTATTCCAGGGAGTTTTTTGCCCCTGACAATTATGCTTTGCCTTTAGCCAAGTATAATTGACAAGGTTTTCTTCCGCTTCCTCCAAAGCTGGAATGCCCGATGTTGAATTCTGGGCCTTGGGGGGTTATTAGAGCCCAACTGAGTGTTATAAGCCTACTAGACGTTATTTAGATAGATCATGGTCATGTCCTAAGTCATCTGGACACAAAAATTTTTCGAAAAAATCTTTTTCGAATAGTGAATTTTTTTTTATTTACTTTTCCTAAGTTTTTTGGGTTAGTTTTTCCATAAATTAAATGGAAAAAACCCGTTCGTGGTAAATAAATCATTCGGGCTCCAAATTCAGTGATTGAAGGCTCTAACCTTATGCCAAAAATAATTCTCGATCAGCCAGCCAGTCAGAACCAACTTTCAGATCAACAATCGGACACATAATGCCTTTCTACTCAAAAAAGTCAGTTTTGAGTAAAAAAATGAATTTTTATTAAAAAAATGATTATTTTGGAGAAAATTAAAACTTTTCAAGTTAATCCAAATTCAGTGAAATAAAAGGCTAAATGACATCTCATGGAGCACTTATGATGATTGGAGTTATCATAGCTCAGTTTCAGTCATCATTAAGAGAGCAATTAATTTATTATCAGTTAGTAGACATGTCCGGTGATTTGATCGAAGTGAAGACTAAAGATGAGATGGAGAGCACTCATTGGTCCGGTGATTTGATCGAGGTGAAGACTGAAGCTTACACCATCAGTAGGCTTCCCAAACCTAGCAGTGGCTCCTCCAGACCTAACAAAGTAGGTTTCCAGACCTAGCAGGCAACTTTTCTATGCAGCAAGGCGCCTTCCACACGTGTGGGCTCATCTGTGGATGGATTTCAGTGTTTAGGGTTGAAGTGGGGCCGCCTTGCTTGGGTGGAGGCCTCCCCTCACTCTCGGTTCTCCGATTTAGGTCTGGCATCTCTGTTTGGTGACCAGGCTAGTTAGGGTTTGAGGATTGGTTTTAGCACTCTCATTTGTTAAATAGAGGCTCTTTCAGTTCTATTGGGATGGAGAATTTGTGCAAGTACACTCTGGAAAAATTTGTAATATCTTTTGAATTTGAATAAAGCAAGAAGACTTTGGAGGTCCATGTGGGAGTTATTTGTGTGCCATGCTTCATCTTGTTCAAGGTGATGCCATTCTTAGTTCATTTCTTTTGATTCTTAAGTATATGATCTTGTGATTAGAAGGCTAACAATCTAGCACAATATTATTTGATCTATGCTTTTCTCTTAAGTTTTGTGGCTTTCAGGTATTCTCCCAAACGCAAGAGCTCTTGTTTGGTTTATGCATTTATTCTACAGGTGCCTAAGGGAGTCTTCTACTTTAAGAAATCAAGAAACGAAAGGCTTGCTTGCCTCATCCATCAAACCACAAACTTCAAAAAATCTATTGGTTACTTTGGTTGCTACAAGTGGATCTCCATTTTCAAGGTTCTATCCTACCTCTTTTCCACTTTTGTAGAAGTTATCAAGTCATTTAAATCTTTATTTCAAGCTTGCTTGGCTTCTACTAAGTTAGATCTAGGCTTTCTAGCCTTAGATCTACTTTTTCAAAGCTAGATCCATCTTTCTAAAGGTCCATTTTTAAAGATCTAGTTTCAATTCCTTTTTTAAATCCATCTTTCTTTTTGCCTTGGAAAACATGCATGAGTTTTCTGGAAAAACGTGCAAATTTTCCATTTTTTAGGCTAGCTGGTTTTCTGTATTTTTCATTAATTCTAAATTCTGGAAATTTTTCAAATTTTTTTTTTAATTTTTTTGACTTTTTCTCGAAAAGCGTGCCATTTCAAGCTTGCTGTTTTTTGGGCCGATTTTTGACTTTTTTTTCTGTTAATTCTAAATTCTGGAAATTTATTAAAAATCAGAAAATTTTCAAAAAAATTTTCAATTTTTTTAATGTTGACT
This sequence comes from Pseudotsuga menziesii, assembly GCA_001517045.1. Taxonomy (NCBI): domain Eukaryota; kingdom Viridiplantae; phylum Streptophyta; class Pinopsida; order Pinales; family Pinaceae; genus Pseudotsuga; species Pseudotsuga menziesii. The sequence continues at coordinate 144,421 of LPNX010922307.1, read as the reverse complement.
TTTTCTCGAAAAGCGTGCCATTTCAAGCTCGCTGTTTTTTGGGCTGATTTTTGACTTTTTTCTGTTAATTTTAAATTCTGGGAATTCATTAAAAATCAGAAAATTTTCAATTTTCTTTTTAATTTTGACATTTCCTCGAAAAACGTGCAACTTTGTACTTGCTGTTTTTTTACTGATTTTCTGCTATTTTCTAGATTTTGGAAATTAGCCTAAAATGTTAAAAAATCTTTAATTTTAAATTCGCAAAAAGTCCCAAGTCGTTTCGTAAAAAATCGTGCATTTTACATAAAAAACGGTGAGCTTGCCTGATCCTTTCCAAGTTTTGATTTTGGGTCTCATTCCATTGTTTTGATCTTTTGTTTCATCTCATAAGGCACTTGTCTTCTCATCCACTTAATCTTTTCGAATCATAGGTTAAAATTGGTTTTCTAACACTCTTACTAGTCCTTGTTTAAAGCTCTTATCCACAGGTGAACCAAAAGCAAAACCAAACAAGAAAGAGCAAGCAGAACTAGATCCAAAGACAAGGATCCAAAGCCAAAAAGGAGGTCATTCTCCTTTGTACAAACTCATAAGAGTTTTTCATTTTACTTAAGTTAGTTCTCAAAAGTCCTGACAAGGATTAAGTTCCAAAGGCATTTGTACTTTATGAATAAAACAAGGCTAAGTGGAATAGGGCCTCTCATACTTGGTTTTTCTTTCCCATTTGGGGAAGAGTGTTTTTTGTTCTTAGCTTAGATTTATTTGGAGTACTTAGAGTAGTTTCATTTTTTTGCAAAGTAGATACTAATTGTTAGATTAGCCCATTTTGTTTCATTAACTAGGTTGATTTCTTCATCTTTTAATTTTTTGTATCTTTCAGAAGTAATTCAACTGTTTAAAGTAGAAATCTCTTGAATCTCACTTTGTAGATCAAGAGTGCTCTTTATCGGAGAGTTGTCTTTTCATTGTTTAATAAGTTAATCAATTAATCTTGAAAGTCTCTTGAACTTGCCGTAATTCAAGTCAAGAGCACTCTCTATCGGGGAGCATTCCCACTGCATATCCTTGTATCAAGCATATAGATTAGCTAAGTCTCTTGAACCACTGTCATAAGACGAGGTCAAGAGCGCTCTTTGTCGGAGAGTTTTAATTAATTAACTCAATAAAATTCGCAACTCACACCCCTTTAATTAATTAACCCCCTTTCCTCTTTGCCGGAGTATGCTCTGACCGATCTTAGATCGGAATACCCAGAAACGACATTGGATCTCTAAATCCCACTAGAGGAACTTAACTAAAACTTTTCCCCATAACCAATGCACCGACGTTGTTCGATAAATACCGAGGCATGTGGGCAAATTCCAAGTGTGGGCGCCGGGTTACCCAATCTGGGCACTGGTAGTTAAGTTATTGAACACTTACCTTTGACCCAAGACAGGTCCGTTATGTCTTCAAACGAAGCCACTGAAGGTATTACCGGTTAGGACATCCAGCTACTATAAGCGAAGATCACAAGTAAAAACTCTTAAAACTTACCAAGAGCACTTGCAAAACCTAACATTCACTGACATCTTTTGGGATTCACATCATATTTACACTCGAAGCATCTCTGATAAGTTGACTCCATAGGCACTGGTCCTATCTTTTATGCACTGCTGATAATCTGGGCCATTTGTCCATCGAATGTTTGATTATAAATCATATCTGTGAATGCTTTATCTATTTCGTGAAGCTCTCAAATATTTGTCTATCTTTCAATTCCGGTGATAGCAACGTGGATTGCTTTGTCTTGTGTTAAATTCATCACATTAATCATCTTAAATCACAATAACTCCTAAACAACACCCATCTGCATCCGAAACATCTAAAAATTAACTTAAACATTGAGCCATAGAAAACTCTTTGTTAGGGATGTTGAAATCAGCATCAGTAGGCATTCTCCAAGGTCTGAGGTCACAAGTGACCACCCTGAAGCTAGCCAGGGAGACTTGGAGATTAACCAGTTCTGTGAGTCATGGCAAAAGTCAAGGTGAACATACAAGCCTTGTGAGCCAAGACAAAAGTCAGAACGAAAGTGATAATGCCTTCGTAAGTCTTGTGAGGTCATGGCAAAAGTCAAGGCGAATGAACAAGCCTTGTGAGCCATACCAAAAGTCAAGTCGGTAAGTCTTGTGAGGTCATAGCAAAAGTCAAGGCGAACGAACAAGCCTTGTGAGCTACGCCAAAAGTCAAGACAGGAAGCCTTGTGAGCATTTCGCAAAAGCCAAGGCATCTAGCAAAAGTTAGGTTGAATGTAAAATTCCTATGAGCTAGAAACAAACAATCTTCCTTATGCAAATAAATATATTGATCTAGTGCGTTGGCACGAATAAATTCATCCACCATGAATATGTCTCTTTGAGTCTAAGCC
>LPNX010922307.1:79134-131009 GCA_001517045.1 Pseudotsuga menziesii | reverse complement strand
GCCTCATCCTTCTCCCTTTGTTTGAGCATGGTTCGAACAGAAGGTTGCCTCGAATGCGATGCCACATGAGGTGAGGCTGAAGAAGGCATAGTGTGATGTGGGGGTTGTGTAGATGAGGAGAAGGAATGCAAGTCACTTGTGCCCCCCATGGTTCGTGACTGTGTTCTAGATGCAAGTTCATGTCTGAATTCCTCTTTCTCGTCCCTCTTCTTAGCCATGTCAAGAATGGATTGGTTTGCAATCCGCATCACTTCTGGGGTAACAGCAGGACAAACATCCACTTCATGCCTAGAAATTTTGGCAAGGTGGTATTTCAAGCGGCTAATTCCACCAGAAATATCCTTCCCACATAGTTTGCAATTCAACTTTTGCCGATTATTAGGGTCAATTGGCTGCCCATACTCCCACATTGGATCCAATGGCTTTGGCATTGTGTCCACTGTCACCTACGCCACATTGCCACAACAAACAAACAAAAATGAATCAATTTTAAAATGTTCTTCTTTAAAATTTTGATTCTTGAAAACAATGAAATTATTAAAAATTTAAAACATTCAAACTTCAAAGAAATGGGAGGGTGGCCTACCTAAAACCCTATAGGCTATGATTGTAATGGGAAATTTACACCCTACACAAAATTTAAACATAAACCCTACCTTAAATCTACATTAACCAACAAATCTCAATCAAAATAAAAAATAATGAAAGTTTAATGTTAAGAATACATACCTGATTAAATGCTATGGAAACTTGATTGCTCCCTTCCTCTCCTCTAGAAAATCGCCCAAGATCGCCTAAATCGCCAGAGCTCCTTTTCCTCCAAGCGAAAAATCCAAATGAATGAAAAAAACCGGGCCGCGGACTGTTATCGGCGATTTTTTTTAATTTTTGGGCAGCAGGGCGATAAATTCCATCGAATCGCGATATTATCGGAATATATCGCGATATATTCAATATGTCGGAAAATGTCGCGATAAATTGGGGCCGATATATCGCCGGGGTCATTAAGTCGCGATATATCGCGATGTCGGCGATATATGCAACTATGCACCTAACAATGTTAAATATTACATGAAACATTATACTCTTCTTCACACTTCTTGCTTGCTGTAATCTTACATGAAACCAAAAAAAGTACTCTTCTTCACACTTCTTGCTTGCTGTAATCTTACATGAAACCAAAAATGTAACTCTTCTTCACACTGCTTGGAGATCAAAGTACTCTGTGGATCCCACGAGGACACTGTTTTTTCAAGCACTGTTAATAATTAGTGCTTGCATGCAGCATCCAATAAGGCTAAGTTGAAAATCTTTGTATGTTCTTTACCACAAAAACTGTGAAGTCTCCAAAATACTTTTTTTTTGTAAGCTAGTTCCCACTGAGTTTTGAACTGGTGACCTTATGCAAGGAGTGCCTTAACAGTACACCCATTCACCGTCTATTCTACGCCCCGTGGGAAAAAGTCTCCAAAATACTTGGATAACACTGCACTTTGTCAATGCCAAGGATGGGTAATATTGATGGTACTGCCAGATACAATACTGTGCATTAAGGGATTGTGCTCAGGGTATTACCTGAGACAATAATGGTTTGATTTTGATATTAAGCTGGCAAAGCTCATTGCTCAAATAGAACTCCATGCTTATGATGCATCCGTGTTCTCACTTTGTCTTTGGAGGGCTGCACCAGTAACTTGTGCAGTGACTGTTGTGTTGTATTGTGTGAAAGAACTGTGCCTAGGACTGTCATAGAACTGTCTGAAGTAATTTTATGCATTATTAGATTAAGCTATTACATCCGGAATGCATTATGTACATCCTTGTTGCTATTTTGATCATGAATGCATATCTCAGTTTCTTTGATTACATCTAGTAATGTGTATGATATTGGTATAGTTTTTGGTTTTATAGACACAATATCTGACAATGAGCTTCCACTGTTAACAATATATGAGGATTGTGATGAAGTCTGTGTCTCTTGAGTCTTTCAGGCTCTTCCTGTATACAATAAGGCTGTCATGACTGTGGACATTGGAGGAGGATCGACAGAATTTGTTCTTGGATATCGTGGAGAAGTAGTTTATGCAACATCTCTAGAGCTGGGTCATATTCGCTTAGGAGAGTCTACTTTAAGAAGTAAAGATGGGGAACTGCTGGTAGGTCAAATAGAAGAATTAAAGAGACACATTCGAGCTACATTCACAAATTCTGGTTTAGTAGAAAAGGTTAGAGAGATTGGGTTTGAGATGGCTATTGGTAGCTCTGGTACAATTGACTCCATCCATCAGGCAATATGCAAAGGACATGCTGTTGAATTGAGAGATGAATGTGAGTCAATGCCTGTTTCTTTTCAGGCATTCAGAGATTGTGAATTTACCAGACTGGAGCTCAATGCCATTGTAAAAAAGCTATGCAGAATGAAGAACAAAGAGGAGTGTGCCAAGCTACTAGGATTTACTGAAAAGCCCATAGGTTCAATAGTTTCTGGAGCAGTTTTGCTACAAGAGATTTTTGACATTCTTGGTATTGACACGATGACTGTTTCTCCTTATGCTCTGCGGGAAGGGGTGATTGCGGACACTTTAGTGAAGATATGCAGTGAATATAGATCTGATCCTAACATCAGGTGGAATTCAGTGATCAGTCTTGCAGGAAGATTCAATAACAAGAAGAGGATGGAATCTGACATGCATTCTGCACAACTGGCAAAGGTTGATGCAACAATTTGACCCCTTACATCTCTTTTTTCATGCTTAGAGGAATTAGATAATGTTTCAGCATCCATTTATATATCACTTCTACTTTTATTTGACTGGACATTCACTGAGTCTATTTATGTCTTCTAACATGATCATGATAGGAGCTTCTAGAGGGCTTGCAAAGGTGCAAAGAAGATGATCAAGATTGCTTCAGTGTAGTAGGGTTATCAGTGGATGAGAATTATATCAATTTGATGGAGGCTGCAATTGTGTTGCATGGCATTGGGATGTTTATCAATCACAAGGGCTATCATAAGCATTCCTACTATCTCATCAAGGTTTGTTCTCTTGCTGCAGTCCCTCAAGAATCAAAATACTACTTTTAGAAAGGACCTCAATTTGTATAAAGGTTTAAAGCGTTAAGGTCACTGAGAAGTCTGGAAGGTACAATTAATCAGCATGCTAGACAAATCAATGTTAGACAATTTGCTTTTTATTTATTTTTACATAAAAATAATGCTATTTCTATATGGCCTCAAATAGTGAATGAGGTTTTAGTCTATTTGCATCTTTGACTGTATTTTTTTTGGAAAAGCCTTTTTATACATTTTTACTTTTTACACATTGTCATATTCAACATTACATATTTATGTTAAGTGTTGGGAATATCAGAGTTGAATATAAACAATATAAGGGAGTACAAGAGTGAAATAGTACTAGAGTTAATAACAGAGTATATGCTGGCTGTAGAAACCGTCATGCACACAACTAATTCAATTGACTTTTTTTTTCTCTTTATATTTCTCATCACATGCTTTTAATTAAACTCATTAGAAGTCAACAATGCTCTAGTAAACCCACAACATTTGTTGTTGTATGTTACCGGTTGAAATGGCAGTCCAAGCCACCGGTAAGCATGTGAGGATGAAGCGACCACTGTCACCTTAGTCAACTTCTTCCAAGTTCCAACTGCTTTGGAAGCCTAAGCCTCCTAAGGGAGAGCCCTATTACAACTCTGAAAAGACACTAAGACACAAAAATAAATCTTCTTTCAAGGATTGTTATTGACCAATGCCTAATGGAGTCTAGAGAATGAGAAAAAGAGTTTTACGTTTTGGGTAGTTATTATTGCAGCAGCATTATCCACCTAAAGGTTAGCCTCATTCCAAGGTGTAAACAACAAGATACATGTACAAATATCATTCAAGTACAAGCGTACATCACTGCCCAAAACACACTAGCACGTATAACAAGTATTGATTAGTAAAGTAGATATTTATGGAAGCAATAGTCTCAGTGCAGCATGGATGCATCAGTCATTCACAGCACTATAAGAGATAACAACAGTCCTTAATGTAACACTATCATACGAAGTTAAAGGAAAGAAGAAGTCCAAGAAGGGTCCCAAGGGTGAGACTAAGCAACAGGGTTGTGAGCAGAAGAAAGAAATGAGCAAAGTCAAGTGCTTTGCCTCCCAGAAGTTTGGACACTATTCTGGACAGTGTCTTAACAAGAAGAAGAAGAAGCAGCAGACAACAACTTCTGCAGAGATTTGTAAGTATACAACACGGTTCGAGAGAGTTTTTTCTCTATGCTAGTCATTCAGAGAGAGCATCTATTACCAACATTGATGTGGAAGATCAGAGTGAGTTTTCTCTGCTTGTTGGCTATGCGTTGATTGCATCCACCACTATCCACCTGGTACATTGACAGTGGGGCTTCGAGCCATATGACAGGTGTGTGAGATATGTTTTTTAAGTTCACTGAGATTGGATTGAACTTGGAGGTGGTGTTGGGAGATGACACTGTTGTTAAAGCAGTTGGGTGAGGGACTGTCACCTTTCAGAGGGAGTCCATGGAATCCATGACATTGAAGGATGTCTTGTATGTCCCTGGGCTAAAGAGGAACCTTGTATCAGTTTCCACTATCGAGGATAGAGGATATGGAGTGTACGTCCTGGATGGCAAAGCGTATGTTTTTCCAAAGGGATCGAGTCCATCTGCTTCATTTGCTATTGGAGTCAGATGTGGGAAACTGTACAAGCTCTTGTTTTTGCCTCATCATGCTTTAGCACACAACAACAACAACAATGATCTATCTGAGTTGTGGCATAGGAGGGTGGTCCACTTGCATCATCCTGCTTTGAGGATGTTGAGAGGCATGGTGACAGGGTTGCTTGAGTTCAACACAGAGCAGAGTGATGTGTGCAAAGGGTGTTCTTTGGGAAAGAACACCAAGACTACTTTTCAGAGCAGTGATAACAGGTCGGCAGGAGTACTTGACTTGATCCACTTTGATCTAATTGGTCTGATATCTTCTGTCTCGTTGATTGCTTTTGAGTAACATGTTATTTTTATTGACAATTTCTCCAAGAAGACCTAGATCTACTTCCTGGAAAACAAGAAATCAGAAAAAGTCTCGAAGAGGTTCCAAGAGTTCAAAGTTATTGTGGAGAACCAAACAGGGAGGAGGATTCGGGTGCTCAGGTCAGACAATGGGGGTGAGTATTCCTCTAGTGCTTTGATGAGTTTTGTAGACAGGAGGGCATCGGGAGGCAGTTGACAGTTCCATATACCCCATAACAAAATGGGGTTGCTGAAAGGAAGAATAGGGCTATAGTGGGAGCAACTAGAGCGATGCTTCATGATTAGAGTCTTCCTTTCTTTCTATGGGATGAGGCCTGTAGTATTACTCTATATGTTTAGAACAGGAGTCCACATTGAGCCTTGGGGTGTAAAACTATTGATGAGATGCCCACTGGGAAGAAGCCTAAGATAGGTCACTTTCGCATATTTAGTTGCTTGACATATTCTCATGTCCCTTCAGAGAAGAGGACAAAGTTGGAGTCCACTCCAGAGAAGGGCATCTTTGTGGGTTATGACGAGACTTCAAAAGCTTTCTGCATATACCTTCCAACACATAGGAGAGTTGTTGTGAGGAGGGCGGTGAGATTTGAGGAGGAGAGGGCCTTTAGGAAGTCTTGGGAATCGGAGTAGGGGGAGTAGAAGGCTCCTACATCACAGGTGAGCTCATATCAGAGTCCAGTTGTTCATGGTGTATGGTCACAGGTATCGACAGTGACTGGTCCATAGGTTACAGGATTTTCATGTTCAAGGACTCAATCTATAGGTTCTCCAGGGACAGGTACAGGTTCACTAGATCTACTTTCACGTGGTTTTGATTCACTTGATTCTGGCTCACCAATGACAGGATCTCAGACCTTAGGTGCTACTTTAGGTAGACAGGTGTCAGATGAGGATGTACAGGAGGAGGTCTCTCCACAAGAAGCTACTTCCAAGAAGAGAAAGCCAAGTTGGCTCAAAGAACTTGTGAAGGAAGCTACAGAGCCTGTGGGGAAACCCAAGAGGGAGAAAGTAAAGCACCAGAGAGATTTTCTAGCTACATGGCTGTGGTGACTAGTCTTCGTGAGTTGGAGCCTTCCACTTTTAAGGGGGCAGCTGCACATCAGGTGTGGAGAGATGCCATGGTGGAAGAGTATAGTTCCATCATGAAGACTGATGTGTGGGAGGTGGTTCTGAGACAAGATGGGAAGCTAGTTTTGACTTCTTGGTGGCTTTACAAAACCAAGCATGTTGTGGATGGCAGCAATGAGAAGTATAAAGTTCGGTTCATGGCACGAGGCTTCTCACAGATAGAGGGAGTAGATTATGATGAGACATTTGCACCAGTGGCTAGGTACTCCTCTATTAGATCAATGATTTCCATTATTGCAAAGATGGGTTGGAGTATTCATTAGATGGATGTGAAGACGACTTTTCTTAATGGAATCTTACAGGAGGAGGTGTATATGGAGTAGCCACCGAGATTCAGGGTGCATGGGAGAGAGTCCCATGTGCTGGTTGAAGAAGGCCCTTTATGGGCTAAAGTAAGCTTCGAGAGCTTTGTGTTCTAGGATTGATGCATATTTGCAGGAGTTGGGATTCAAAAAAAGTGAGGCAGATCCAAACCTTTACTACATTGTTATTGGTCAGGATCCCCTTATTCTGGTGTTATATGTAGATGACTTGATCATTACAGGTGCGGATAGGCTCTATTGACCACCAAAACCAACGAGGTGGACAACGATGTACCGTGCACATGTTAGATGTGCTTTGAAGATAAGAATGAAGTACTTAATGATTATATCAAACGAGGCTCTATGAAATTTTCGCACCCCTGCGGGGGATTTTGTAAGGATATGTGAGCATGAAGTTCCAGTTTTTTGTAACTTAATCGCCTAAGACTTAGTCATTAGGGAAGTCCTTTTATCGAGTGTTTTTTCACTTGGATAATTAAAATTTATTTTTAGAGATTTTAATTATTTGAGTTTTTCACTCAAAATTACCTCCAAAGTGGTGAAAGGTGTTCTAGTGATCGAGTCCATGGGATGATTGGGGCCTAGGAATGTTCTATATTACCATGCTAGACATTATCCAGAGTCTTGCGGAATTTCATTAAGTTTTGCATAGTTTTTTTTTAATTTTTGGTCATTAAAAATTGTCACTCAGGACAATTTGTTGTAATGTAAAAGAGGGTTACTTGGTCCTTTTTAATGTTGTATAGTGCTATGGGTAGTCAACACAAATGGCATGAGACCCCCTACACCCTTGGGCCAAGTTTGAAGTCATTCGGACAAGTATTACTATGGTTTTGGTCACTTTTGCCTAGGTCATTCATGGAAATCAGGAAATTGGGCATTTAATTAGAGAGCCAAATTTTGAAAAAGTGACTATAGTCACTTGGGGTGGCCAAGTAAAGGTTCTAATGTTTATATTATGCTCCGAAGACAATTTTAAGACCCAAAGGCCCCCCCCCCCAAGCAAGCATGTAACAAGTTTTGAGTTCCCGAATCTAGGGGGGTGCCCTCTTCTCTCTTTGATTGGTTGAGTGAGCTAAAGTCAATGGAAAGGGCCCCACTATGGTGGTTTCCTCCCCATTTGACATAACAATAAGGTTGGAAGCATTAAATTGGGGGTTTCTTTCCCCATATTTGAGATCTCAAACTTTGGTTTTGCCCTCCTTGAGCAAATTCGCCCCCCTCTCTTGGGCCCCCCTCTCTCCCTTGTGACACTTGCCTAGCATGCAAAGAGTCTCTCTCTTTCATTTTTCCTATTTAAGGAGGCTTCCCCTCCTCATTTAGGTTACACAAAAACAAACTCACACCCACTCTCTTGCTCATGCTCTCATTCTTTCTCTTGCTCTCTTGCCCTTGCTCTTGCTTGGGCCATTGTAATTTTCAGCCATTTGGCTTTGGTAATCAAAATATTTGGAGGAATCTTGTGTGCACTGTTCCCATTGATGATTTGCTTCCATGCTTAAGGAGCTACACAAGTTTGGTTGGCCAAGGAAGCATACTAATTTGCTTTGGTAAGATTTATGCTAAGTCACCTGACACGGGGACACAGGACACGGAGATACGAGAATCCGGCACGGACATGGTGACCCCCAGAATCAAGACACGTAGGATACGTTTTATATACATATATGTATTTTTTAAAATATATTAAAATTTAAAAATATAGACATATAGATCCAAAAATATTTAGAAACTAGAACATTTACAAATATTCAATAGAAATTAGAATAAAAACACATTAATGATTACACATTTATCATTCGCAAATCACGATTCACAACACATTTGTCATTCACAAATCACAATGAGACACATAAATGCATGTCGAAACCATATTTCTCATTAAGTCATCAAAATCAAAATGTATATAGATATGTCGGAATGCCACTGGGCACTGGAAAATGCCAAATAGACTATAAAGTCTAATAGTAAATACAGAAAGGGGTGGATCAAGATGGGAGAATCCCATATGTCAGTAGTCCTCCTCCATGCTTGAATCAACATCAACATACTCATCACTGCCCCTGGCCCGACCCTCATCCTCCTCCCCCTCCTCCTCCTCCTCTTTGCCCATCTGACAATCTGCATCTGCTGCTGTGGTGGATGACCCCTCTATACGATCACTATCATCAAAAGTGACCGGCTCTAACACTAGATCATTAAGATCCATGTTGGCTAATGCCAACTCAGTACTGTTGTCCAAACCCATATCATCAGGAAAAACATCCCACATCTTTGTCTTTCCCTTCACCCACTCCTCCCTCCTCCTGTAAATAAGACGAAGGTTGGAGTGCACATACACCATTGACTCTGCCCTGGATTGCTCAAGCCTGCTCTTCTTCACACTGTACAAGTTCCCATATGTGCTCCAATTCCTCTCACAACAAGAGGATGATGTAACTTGAGAGATGATCCTCAAGGCTAACTTCTGTAGAATAGGGGATGTTGCCCCATGAGTTTCCCACCAAGCATAGGGTTTCTTACACCCCCTATCTCTAAGCACATCATAGCCTCCAAATCTCCCAGTTCCAGTGGAAAAATCTACAAAGCCCTCCTCCGCCTCCTCAAGCATGTCGCTATCCTAAAATAGCCGTCTAAGTGCTATCTTCCTCCCATGTGCAATCTCTGCATCCATGTTAGGAGGGACTCTATGTGAGGCCCCCGATCCACCAGTGAGCCACTCCTGAGTGTAGAACTTGGGGTTCAAGGAGTGGGCCAAGCAATTGAAAGGTGTGCAATTCTTATCCCACCTGGAGATAAGAATATCCAGAATAATGGTCCATAAGTTCTTTGTCGATGTCCCGTACTCGGGACACTCATTCTCCATGACAATGGACCTCATGGACTCAATCATGGAATCCCACCCCTCATAGACCTTTGCTAGGATGGGCCGGTCCGTGTCTGCAAACCGCAACAAATAAACAATTGGCTCCATGATCTTAATGCTAAGATCTACAGTGTCCCACCAACCATCATCTAACACCCTGTCCTTCACCTTTTGTGAAGCAGCCTGATCCGTCTTTCTCCAAAAAGCCCAAAACTCTGAAATCACCATGGACCCAAGAGCAGTTTTGACCTCCATCAACCTCTTCAGCATGATGAATGAGGAAGCAAACCGAGTATCTGCAATCTTCAGCAATGAAAGCTGTGTACTATTTGTAGATGGTGAGGGCATTTGTGTGGTTTTGTACAAAGTTACGGATATGGCGTGCATCCTCAATAAGGTTGCCAATCCATGTCACATCCGAAGCAATGGCTTTTAGTGCTAAATTCAAGGAATGGACAATGCAAGGTGTCCAAAAAACCTGTAAGAGCAATAAAAGCATGTATCAATGACTCTACAACACTAACATTGCAATGACGAAATTCAAACAATGAGCAAATTAGAAATGAAAGGTGTCCAAAATGAACATACCTGTGGATATTTAGCTTCCACAATCATGCCAGCAGCCTTGCAGACAGGTGCATTGTCCGTGATGATTTGTACACACAAATCAACACCTACTTCTTCAATGGTTTTGATGAATAAATCACCCATAAATTGTGCATCCTTGTATTTCTCAAGAGCATCCACCGCTTTCAAGAACAACGATCCATTTTGGGAAGATACCATGAAATTGATGAGTGGATGGCGTGCAGGATCGGTCCATCCATCAGAAACAATACTCACACCGCATGAGGGCCATGTTGTTCTAATTGGCTCAAGGATTTTATCTACCTCCTTCTTTGCTTTAACCAACAATGTGGTTCTAAGCTTCTCTGAACCAGGAGGCACATAACCACTTGGAGCTCGTTCCAAGATAGTTCGAACCGTCTCAAAATACAATGGTGACCGTGCAACATTGAATGAGATGAAGTTGAGGTAGAAGAAAAATGCAATGGTAAGGTTTACCTCTTCTCGCACCTCTTGTTGGAAAATCCTATCCATTGGACCACTTGTAGATTGCCTCTTTCTTGTTTGATAAGTATCCCCACGCCCATGAATGCTAGGTGGACATGGAGTCTAGCTGCTAGAGGACTTCCTCAAAAATGGAAGAGGATCATCCTCTTTTTTCTTGCTTGGTGCTGCCACCTTCCCTAAGCCAACATGATCCTCTCTTTCCATATCCCTCCTTTGGTTAACACTCACCGCTTTGCATGAAGAAATCCCACAAGAAGGAAGGGCCAACAAATGGCCCTTAACTCGGAAATATGAGCTCATGAACTCATGCTTGCAAAAATTGCATCTCCAAGACACATTGCCTCCCCCACCAAGCTTTGCCTCGGGCCCATCTTTCCTTGTCACATACTTCCACAAAGGATATTTTTTTTCTTGGGCTTGTTGTCTTGCTAAAATGAGCTCCACTAGCAGCCGATGGAGCACTTGACAGAGGAGAAGAACCGGTTGTGCTTGGTGGAATAGGAGGGGAGGTCCTAGATGATGCATTTCTCCCTTTCCTTTGCCCCCTACCTCCTGCCCTAGCTGATTGAGACATTCCTTTTCTTGTGTGATGGTTGAGCTTGCAATCCTCTCCACAAATCCACCGAAATGCACTTGGAATCGCTTGGAAACAATGGATAGCCTTCAAATCTCCTTCAGAACTTCTTCACCTGCACATACAACTCACTCTCAACCAATTACTTCCTTGCAAGTGACAAAAAGAAAGGCAAAAAATTGTTTTAAAGCAAACCCGACTGCCTGTTTCCGCCGTTTACGTGTCTTGTTTTCGGGATTCGTGTCCTGTTTTCGGGACATGCTGCGATTTCGTGTCCGATTCGATGTTTTTTCATGTCCCAAAATCCGATTCGCCTGAAAGTCGAATCGGACACGAATTCAGATCGAATCTTGATTCGATCCCCACGAGACACAAGGGACCTCCAGGACGAATCCGGTTTCTTAGGATTTATGGTATTTGTATTCCATAAATTTTTTGAGTTTTCATTCTTGTAGTAAAGAAGTTCATATATTTTCTAGTTTGAAATTTATGATTTCTTTGCTCATTATTTGATTCTCACCTTCTAGTATTTGTGTAGTGAAAATCTTTTAAGTTGCAGGTTATTTGGATTGAAGAGTGGGATTTCTTGGTTGGATGCCCCATTGCTTCACTTCTTGAAGAACAAAGGACCAATTTTCTCTTTCTTTACATACAAATTTCTGCATTTTAATTTTAGTTTGTTGAGTGTTTTAAATCTGATTTTAACTCTTATATACTCAAGTTCTTCCAAAAGTATTCATTTGGCAACTTTGTATAAATTTTGTATATATATTGCACGAACATACTAACTTCCCCAAAGTGATTTTGGGCACATTTTATCATTTTGTGTTTGCTGGTTTTTAGCAGGTTAGTGACAAATCAAGGAAAAACTCTGTCAAATTTCAGCCATAGAAGAGTTTTAAGGCCACCCCAAAGGAAGAGCTTCAAGGACATCTCAAGAAAGGGAAAAAAACACAGTTTTTCTCACTCCTTTTACCTCTTTCTTTACGCTGAAATTTCAGCCTTTGTAACAAGTCCAAGAGAATCTCTTGGACTAGATTTCTTGCTTTGCATTTTCAGTTAAATCAAGTCTCATTTATTTGTCATCCATTGCTAGCAATAGAAGTTGGGCTTGCCCAACTTTGCATAAGCAATTGTTGACTGGCGTGGGTTTTAGATTAGTTAGAGTTTCATTTTGTTTTTGTTTTTATTTTCTTCTTTATTTTTGCCCACACCTTGCAAGTGATTTGGCTATGCCATCCTTGCAAAATCGTGCCGGCTAGTGTTTTTTTTGTTGTTTTCATTTGCCCACACCTTGCAAGTGATTCGGCTTTGCCATGCTTGTGAAATCGTGCTGGCTTGTATCTTTCTCACTTTCATTTTTATTTGCCCACACCTTGCAAGTGATTTGGCTTTGTCATCCTTGCAATGTCGTGCTGGCTTGCATTGTTAATAATTGTTAAATTCTTCATTTCGTTTAAAATAAACCAAGCCCATTTTTTTGCCCCGTATCCTCTCCCCTCGTCGGTTCGACCGATCTAGGGTGACGAGAAAGGGTAAAGATTTGTGTTGGCTAGTTTAATAGGCACCCAGATAAGTATCTTCATTAGAAAGGAGAAAAAGAGGCTTGACCTATGGAGCTAGTGGGGTAGAGGCCGTAGGGGGCTTCGTGGCACTTTGTGTCCTCCAGTTGAGCACCCAACAAGTTTCGAGCCTGACCTGTAGAGCTAGGTGGGAACCTTGTGTTCCCATGTTGAGCACCCGGCATTCTCTCTCTAATCGAAGGAGATAGTCTCTTGGGGTAGGCATCTAGAATAATTCATTTCTTTGCAACAAACACCTTAATTCCCTAAGTCAAAGAGAGACATAAAATTTACTAAAACTTATAAGACCACTTGCATAACATTGTTACAATCCTTTACACTTCTCTACTTTGCAATCACTTTATTTTAACTTACTCATTTATTGGAAGTCATCATGTTCTTGTATATTTGTTAAAGTAAATGAGTTGATGCTTTAGGAAAACTATTTGAAGTTGATTATTGTGACTCCATAGCCCGAGTAGAGACGACACTGGTCATTTTTATTATTTGATTGTCTCTCTCTTGCATACATTACTGGTTGATTGTTAAAGGATTTGCTTGTCATTTGAAATTGTTGCATTTATGTATGATTGATTGCCATAAAGTTTAAATTAGTTTATTCATCTTTTAACTCCTAAAACACAACCTTTGAAACATAGTAAATAGGGACTACCCCCTTGGACCTTTTTAGGAGTTAGGAATTGAGGTGACATTGGGTTCTAAACTCATAGTTTCCCTTGGGAACACACCTAGTGGTTGGAAGACTTTTCCACGGTCAAGTGTGTTTTTAGGCGGCAACAGGCTCATTGCAGAGTGCAAGAAAGTTCTTGCGCTGGAGTTTGAGATGAAGGACATTGGGTTGATGCATTACTATTTGAGTCTGGAGGTGTGGCAGGAGTTGGGGCACATTTTCCTCAGACAAGGGCAGTATGCTATGGATATCTTGGAGAGATTTTAGATGCAAGATTGTAGATCGATTACTACACCTGTGATCACCAACTGGAAGAAGCTTCGTGCTTTTGGGGGAGAGTTGGTGGATCCGACTGTATATCGTTAGCTCATTGGTTCATTGATGTATTTGGTCAACACCAGGCTGGATATTTGTTTTGCAGTGAACACTTTGATCCAGTTCATGGTGGAGCCTCAAAGAGTTCATTGGATTGTTGCAAAACATGCGTTGAGATGCTTTCCAGGCACAATGGGTTTTGGTCTGGACTATAGGAGAGGAGATGGAGTCAGATTTGTTGGCTATACAGATTCAGGTCGGGCAGGTGGTGTGACGTACAAGAAGAGCACTTTCGGGTATTGTTTTAGTTTGGGCTCGACAGCGGTGTTGTGGTTCAATCGGAAGCAAAAATTAGTTGTACCGAGTTTTGCAGAGGCTGAGTACATGGCAACCAATCAGGTCGGTTGTGAGACCATTTGGCTTCACAAGTTAGGGGTTGGTTTATTTGGTCAGGACTTGAGGTCGACAATGATTTATTGTGATAATCAAAGTTGCATCAAGCTTTCAGAGAATCTAGTTTTTCATGATAGGTCAAAACACATTGAGATTTGGTACCACTTCATTCATGATTGTCTAGAGAGAAGCAATGGAGTTGCGGTATATTCCTATCGAGGAGCAGGTAGTAGATCTTTTGACGAAGTCCTTGGGAAGAGGCAAGTTCAATCATTTCAGGACAAGTTGGGAGTTGTGAGAAACACTTTCCTCAGTAAGAGGGAGTGTTAAAATTTGTACCATGGCAAGTGTTCTTTTCCACCTCAGGTGCCTAGGGGTGGAAAAGTGGTCATGTGTTCCCTAGTTACTTTATTAAGTTGAGATGAACTTTATGAGAAATAAAGTCACTTTATAAAGTGACTTCATTGTTTTAATTAAAAGGGCGACTTTATGAGAAATAAAGTGAGTTAGTAATTAAATGCCTCATTAATTATTTTAAATGAAAAGTGCATTAAAGTTCATTTAATGAGTTTTTGAGTGAGCATTTATTCTAAGCCCTAGATCTTGATGGCTCAATATTTAATCTTGGCCATTAGATCTTAAGAAGTGGTTACCATGAACAAAAAGGGGAAATTAGTGAGAAAGGCACATCATTGTTCATAAAAGTGATTTTTGGAGAGCAAGAGAAACGAGAGACGTCGGGTTCCCATGCTGAGAAAGCAGGCATGTTTTCCAAGAGAAAGGGCACAAATTTCAGAGCAAGTTTGGCACTGAAATCAAGGCAAGAACAATAGGAGAGCAGCACACTGTTTAAGGTGAGAAGGTACAGGAATTGAGGATATTTCTGGGCACATATTTCAAGGGAGACTCAACATTAAATGTAGGTCGTACTCTACATAAATGTGTTGTACTTTTCCTGTAGTAGGTGCACATGTTTCGAGGTCATGAGGAACACTGGAATTGATGCATAAGATTGTTGTAGTAGAGCTACGAGACCCTAGGCAGAAGTCTGACAATGACACATATTTCAAGGGGGCAAAAAAACCTGTTTTTGTTGTTTGTACAATTTGAGAAGCCAGTGCTGAAGATGATGATCGCGTTAGACGAATACCTTCCTTGTTAAGGAGTGTTGAACAATATGTAACTTAGGAAGATATTATTGTTATATTATTGATGTACTTCCTTCGAGAGGTATTCATATTGTAATTGATCATGTAAAAACCCTAAAAGAATAAATGTAAACCCTACTTGTAAAGTCGGTCTAGAATAATCTAGAAGAAATATTAAATAAGTGTTATTTAATATTTCTTAAGTCGGCCCAGTCACGTAAAGAAGTCAGCCCCATAAGGAAAAGTCACCCACAAGACGAGTATAAATAGAGGGGTGCACTCCTCATTTGAGAACATATCAAGCACTCAAGCAAGTTCACTTGAGAGAGAAAACAAGTTCACTAGAGCGAGACGAGTAGCTGCTTTATTAAGACATCTTATCTTTGGGTTTTCTTATCTTATCTATTCTTGGGATCTTTGTATAAAAGAGATTTAGCTCTTCATTGTACTAGTTTGACATTGTACTTGCTGACTGAATCTATACTGAAGAAGCTGCTGGGTTTTCTTCCCTTTTAAGGGTTTCCTAGAGGAGAAATATTTGTCTCGTGTATGCTGTGCTTGTCTATCTTTCCATGATCCTATTACTTATTATTGTGATATAGTAGAATTTGTTTAAAGATCTAACATAACTACTATTCAAGTGCAAATTCTAACATGTTTAAGTTCCACTGTTCACTTTTTTCAATGTACGACTATTTTTAGTAGTTTAAGGGTTTTGGGGTGATTTCAAGAGGGATTTCTACATTGTGGGTTGAATTTCTTTGCTGTGTTGATTTCAAGTTGTAATTTTTTCAGTGTGGAAATTTAATATTTCAATTATATTTCCAAAATTAGGAATTGAATTTTATACGTATGTTGGATGGTATTTATTTTTGTGTTTTTAAAACCGACCGAGCCGGAACCGGAACTGGTCGGCCAGCTCGGCCAATGGCCTGACCGACTCAGATTGGGCCTTAAACTGGACTGGAGACCGATTTAGCAATGAACCGGTTGACCCGGACCATAAACCGGTCAGTTCATTGTTGAACCGGCCTTACCCGGTCGGTCCCGTAACTAGCCGACCAGCCAGGAGGTGACCAAGTGTTTATCCCATGTTAATGTGACCAAGTGTTTATCTCATCAATTCCAAGGCATCTTCCCTTGTGTTTTCCTACCAACCAAGACAAGGCCACATCAAATGCCACATAAAGGCAATATGGAATCTCCATGAGATGCAAGCCAAAACCTAAAATATGCTCCTAAGAAGGGTCAGGAATGCAACAATCAAGTCTAGAAAAGCATACACCACTACAAGAACCTTCTATCCATGCTTGGATAGGACTTATGTAAGCATGACCATCATGGATCAACCAATTATCATCACAATGCATTTCCTCAAGCAACAAAGGCTTACGGAGGTCTTTGAATGTGCAACATATCTCAAGACTTCTTTTCACATTAGTCAAAAATGAAAAATGACATAACTTTCCAGAGTGAGAAATTTTTTTCAGCTTCTATGACGTAAATTTTGCTGAAAATTTCTACAGTTAACCTTTAAGTGGATTAATTGTTTACCCAACCAATTTTTTTACTGAAAGAATACTTTTCAACTAAAAACACATGCCCAAAATGAGAAGAAAAGAAAAGTTCGGTGGCTGGAAAGTTGTGTCATAAAAACCCTGTTGTACTTCCTCATTTCCAACCCCAAACATGGGCTTAAAAATTGATCTTTTACCTTCGTATATATATGAAAGAGTAAGGCTTATTGGCTGGCTAATTTCTGCAATAACATTGGTGCCAAATTGCCCCTGATCAAGAGAAAGTCTGCACAAGAAAGTGAACTAGATGGTTGGAAATAATCCTCCATAAGTTGCTCTAAAAGTGTTCTAAAAGATAAAGTACAAGTATGCCCCAGATCTGCAATAAACTGCTTCTCATGCAGCCCTAAATCATTATCATGAGTGTACAAAAATGGCTGAGCATGATCATGAGAGATCTCATTAACAATGGTTTATGGTATATATATATGAGTAGACTTGAGTACACTTTGCATATTATATGACTAATGGTTTAAAATCATGGCTTGGAATGTTAAATATAATTTTTATGATTAAAATTTTAAATTTTCATGTATTTTTTTAATAGTCCGGTTCATTGAAATCAAACCACTCCGGTTCATTACCAGTTCCGGTTCCGGTCCGAGTTGACCCTTGACTGGTTCAATTCCCGGTTCCGGTTTTTAAAACCTTGATTTATTTTGCACACGCACATATTTATTTATATATTGTCCTCCCTAACAGTGTATTCAAAATTTCTAAAAATCTATGGTTTTAGTATTTGTATCTGTATTCATATGATGGTAACTTAAGCAACTTAATTATAATAAGCTAGAAATACTCAGTAAAAATCGAGAGGGAAAACAATATTTCATATGGGGTGCTTCTCTGGGGCCCCAGAATGCGTCCCCTGCATCCCTTGTATTTAGGGTATGTCCCACACCATTTCCAATTTACAGCGGACAGCATATGATATCACTGGGACATCCATATGCCATGGGTGCAGCCACAGAAAACGGCGTAGACACTTCACTTATGAAAGGCTATGATACAATTGCCCTGATCCCATGGGGAATACCTAGTCATCCCCTATGTGAGATAAAACAACCCAAAAAAATAATATAAGAAAAGGCTTTTCTTCTCTCTTTGTTTTCTTCTTTTTAATAGATTGCCCCCACTCCCCCTGAATGCCTTAAAGTTTCATTTCACAAGTGAAGTATTTTCATTTTTTTTCATTAATTTTTTTGTATCGTGGATGATGTATCTGACATAAATGAATGTATCATAAATTTTTATATCATGTTAGATGATGATATATGGAATCTGGACGCATCATTGTATTTTATTTTGATTTAGTATTGAGGAAAGCAATGATTCACTTTTTTGAATTTCAAACTGTGTAATTGGATGTTGCATTCTGTCTGTTTGTGATTAATCATTAATGATTAAATTACTAAATTTTGATCAATGGTGAATTGGGCATAGGAATAACTCAGCAGGGTTCAACAACTCGGAAACTTAGGAAAGAACCAGCAAAATATTGGCAAGCATTAAAAAAATGCAAATTATTTCGTTTTTTCATTTATTTTGGGAAGCAGTTCTGTTAAGAGAAACTTGTGTTTTTATTTTATTACAAAATTTGGTAAATGTGACAATTTTTATATGGCAATATCTTGGGAAGGGGAAAATCTTCCCAATGTTTCCGACTTTTCCATTTTATCACAGATATTTTTACACTGATTTTTGATGCGCCATTTTTTTTCTATATTTGGGCAGCTCTCCTATGTCCCATTGTTTTTCATCCCCTGTGCTGTCCCCCCAAATCTAGTGGTCTCTCTAGCTATCCCCAAAACAAGTCTTCCTGTGCCTGCATCTTTGAACCTTGATGAAACACATGCAACGTGTTTAAAGGTTTTGCACTTGGATTGTACATAAGAAAGTTTCTTTGTTTTGTTAAGTCATGATGATAATTTTCATGATTTTGAGTTGATAAAAAAATCATAGTAACTGTTGGCTATTAAAAGCATGCAAAATGACTTATTTTCTTATGATTCGATCTCTTTAGTGTCATTGTAATTGATTCAGTTTTGAGTTCTAGTAAAGCTATTAATTGATGAAACGTTACAATTTTTCATCTCAATGTGTTAACGTTGAGTGTTATTATGCTTTGCAGAACAATGAGCACCTTCATGGCTACAGTCCTATGGAGATAGAGGTAGGTGCCACTTCCTCCTTTCATATAAACTTGTTTGCCTCGTAGTAACTATCTCTCATTTTGGTAAAGTGGTCTTTTGTGTGCAAATATATGTTTTATTCACCACATTTGATATTTTCCAAAGCAATTCTGTTATAATCAACTCATTATACATGAACAGGTGATTGCTTTGCTTGCAAGATATCATAGAAAGAAGTTCCCACGTTATAAACACGACTGCTTATCAAAGCTCCCGGAAGAGGTATTGAATGTTGTACTTCCTAAAAGAGGCATTTCTTCTATTACCACATCTCAGGTGTTCCTTCACAAGCTTATGTAGCCTGAGCGATAGAATTACCTAAGACAAACGACAAATCCTTTCTTCCATGTGGTCATGTTGTCTTGAATGAGTATGGTTAATGTCTAAAGGTCCAAAATAATCTCTCTTCAGAATGTACTGTTTTTTTTTGTTTTTGTAAAGAATGGAGCAGTTTTGACTTGTGAATACCTGATTTGAAGAATTATGAAACTAGAGTAGCATCCATGCATCAAAATTACATATAATGCAACTATGCTTGTGATGCTGATTCAGAGACTCTGATTTCAAAGAGACATTCTGCATTCAGTACAAGAGGTTCTATTGTCGTAGACTAAGTACAATAAGATAAGATAATTTTATTAATGTCCAACCAATGACCACAAAAGTAGGTCAATGGGACTGCACAATACAAATAATGTCATTACAAAGCAGGAGTACTAAATGCTAGTTTTTACATACTCTGAACCTGTTTCACACAAGTTTGGTCAGTGTGATGATCTCTCACACTCTTAGAATGATGTGCTCCTATCAATATTTGAAGTATGTGTACCCTCATTCTGTGCTCAACCCTCTCGGCTCAAGAGGTGCGCCCTTGGTCTCTAAGGTGCGCCCTCCTCTCTAATCACCTATATCTCGCAACTGTGTCTGCTTTTACCCTTTGCTAACCTTTTAATAACTTACTGGTGAAATTAGGGTTCTAAATCCCTAATTTCACTTTCATGCAAAATTACACTACTGCATTAAAAATGGTGCATCATGCATGCATGCACATCTCACATGCAATTGGGTAAAAGTCTCAGAACTCTTCATGCTTTCACCACTGGATCCATGCCAATTGGTAGAGTGTTTCTCACACCCTACATCCATGCCTACTCTGTTATTGTCCCTTCATGCTTGGCATGACTGCAGAAGGAGATCCTGAGATACAAATCTCAACACTTTCTCTTAGCGAGGGAAGTCCTTTTGGCACCTGGATCTATCAAGTCCTCTGCTGTTGCAACTCCTCCGTCTGCACTAGTTGCATTTGTTATGTCACTGTTGATTTTTTTGAGTAGCATCGAGAGCCTTCTCTTAGGAGAATGGGGACACCTGGTCCGGGACCACTATATGGACCCAGCCCAGCACTAGGGGGACTCATCCTTGAGTTGAGTGACCATTCTGTTGAATGGTGAGTCGGTGACATCTGGTCCGGGACCAAGATGTGGAACCAGTCTAGCACTGGTAGACTCGGCCTAGATCTGAGTAGCCATTCTTTTGAATGGAGGCACCTGGTCAGTTACCAGGAATTCACCTAGTCCGGGACTATAGACTCAGCCCGGGGCTGAGGGCCATTCTCCGGGAGAATGGAGGTTCCTCGTCTGTTACCAAGTATTTGACCTAGTGTCAAATTATGCAGCCTATGGCTGAGGCACCTGGTTTGTTACCAGGAAGACACTATAAGCCCTAGACTGAGTCTAGGCATGTGTGACACTCTGACCCTCGATCAGTGCGCTTTGCAATCTTCTCCAAGGCTTAGCTACCCTTGGTTAAGACACCTTAGTACCCGATCTTGGTGTCATATAGAGTGTGAGATAAAAGCATTAGTAATTCTCTCTATTTATGATGATGTACTTTGAGTGGTGATGAAAGACCATCTTGACCACTTGTATTGACCACAGGGACACTTTAAGAAGGCTAAAGCAAAAGTCAAAAATACATAAGGACCCTTAGTACCACTAAGGTGTAAAAGTGAAAGTGTAAAAAGACCTTTGGTACCACTAAAGGAAAAAGTCAAAATTAGAAAAGAATAAAATATTAGTATTTTGATCTTTTTAATTTTGGTCCACTTACAGGTAACTCAAAGGATATAAAAGAAGATCAACCCATTTCATTATTACACACACACTTCCTCTCACAGGTACTCCAACTGAAGATTTCACAGGTTATTGAAGAGAAGGAAAATTACAATGATGCCCTAGCATGGATGAGTCTAGCTAGGGCATGCACATTTATCTTTTGTAAACCCTAAGCTAGGGTTTTTCAGTAGCTGCAAGTTTTTATCAGTGTTTTGTGAGCTAGGGGTTTTACCCTAACCATCCTCTTCACTTTCGGGCAGCTAGTTATTTTTTATAGGGTAGGCATCAGTTTTATGGGCTGCCCCCTTTCTTCTCCAGGCACCCTCATTGAGGGTTCAACCCTCCTTCTCTACCCTCGGGCAGCCTATTACAGGCATACCTGTGAGGGTTTTTGCCTACGACCAACCCTCAGGTAGTCTCCAGGCTAGCCCGTGAGGCCTCGGGCAGCCACAGACCTGCCCAGCAGGTTCCGGGCAGTAGCAGAACAGGGCTGTGGGCAACTAAGTCTGCCCTATGGGCAACAACAGAATAGGGATGCGCACAGCAGGCACATCAAGGAAGCAACAAAACAGGGCTGCGGGCAGCAGGCAGAGCAGGGCAACAGTACGGTCGGGCAGCAATACGGACGGGCAGAGCAGGGGTAGGTACAGACAGGGCAGGGCAAGCAGATCTGGGCAGGAAAATCAGTAATTTGGGCAGCTTGCTAATTTTGGGCAAGAGAGAAAAATTGGGGAAGCAAGCCCTAATTTGTTAAAAATCCCTAATTGGGTATTTTTGCTGTGTAATTGGATTATTTGATG
Source organism: Pseudotsuga menziesii (assembly GCA_001517045.1). Taxonomy (NCBI): domain Eukaryota; kingdom Viridiplantae; phylum Streptophyta; class Pinopsida; order Pinales; family Pinaceae; genus Pseudotsuga; species Pseudotsuga menziesii. The sequence continues at coordinate 109,186 of LPNX010922307.1, read as the reverse complement.
TAATTGTGGATTTGTGGTACAAACTCAGTTGGATTTTGTGGAATTTCTGAAAATCTTAGTCATCCCATTTACGAGATGAATTACTAATGCTTTTGGGGTTTTTGTCCTTTAAAGGTTTCCCCAGTGAAAAATCTTTTGTTCAATGTGTTGATGTGGTTGATGTTGTTTACTGCACTTATCATTTGTTTAATTTAGTCTGCAAATTTTAAAAGTATTCATGCTAATGCTAAAATTCAACATGGTATCAGAGCTTAAATTGTGAAGACACAGTAAAGGGAGATTGTTGTTGTCTTCCTAGACCCCTGGGATATTTTGCAGACTTAACATTTGACTAAGTGGCAGAGATGGCCGTCAATATCTTCAGACTGGAAGAGAAGCTACAAGGTTCAAATAACTACAAGTCCTGGAAGGCTAGGTTGATAGCTATTCTAGAAGAAAATGACTTGGATGACATTGTTTTTAATGTCAGTGAAGAGCCAACGTCTAATGTTGACAGACTTGCTTTCAAGAAGAAGCAGGCTAAGGCTAGAAGAAACATTTATGATTCTATCAAAGAAATGGTGATGCTGAACACCACAGCATTGAAGACTGCCAAAGAATGCTTTGACACCTTGGCCAACTTGTATGAGAAGAAGGCTCCTAGCCAGAAGAGAGTCTTAAAGAAGAGGTTACGAACTTTGAAGCTGAACAAGGATGAAAGGGTTGGTTCTTTCTTCACGAAGATTGCACAGGTAAGAGATCAATTTATTAGTATTGGTATTGTTGTTGATGACGATGACCTTGTGCAGAATGTGGTTGATGGTCTTAAAGAAGAGGTTACGAACTTTGAAGCTGAACAAGGATGAAAGGGTTGGTTCTTTCTTCACGAAGATTGCACAGGTAAGAGATCAATTTATTAGTATTGGTATTGTTGTTGATGACGATGACCTTGTGCAGAATGTGGTTGATGGTCTCCCGAGCTCTTGGAAAACATTTATGGCATCTGTCAGTGGACGCGAGAATTAGCCAAGCTTCAAAAGACTTTGGCATGATTGCATAGAAGAAGAGGGAAGGACTTCAGGAAAGGAAACCAAGGAAGGTAATCTTGCACTAGCAGCAAAGGCAAAGAAGTTCAAGAAGCCCTCCTTTCAACAAAAGAAGGGAAAGAAACCTCAAGGTAAGTTCTCTGATATGTCAAAAGTGGAATGCTATAATTGCCACAAGTTTGGACATTTTGCCAAGGATTGCAGGCAAACCAAGCAGAAATCCAAAAGAAGATTTCAAGCCTCTGCGGTAGAAGCATAAGAAGAAGAAGAAAACCAAGGATAACAAAGAAGAAGAACCTAGAAGAGAGTACTACCTGATTTCTGCTCTCTCTGGTTCCATCACAAACAGTGCTACCTCTTGGTTGGTGGATAGTGGTGCCTCCAGGAACATGACAGGTAACCGTGAATCTCTCACCAGTTACAGAAAGAAGAAGTTCACCACACAGGTGGAACTTGGAGATGAATCCACCTATAAGATTGAAGGAGTTCGCTCAACTTCACTTCAACTTGACTCAGGTACGGTTATGTTATCACATATTTAGTAGCCAGGCTACCATATTCTATTTTTCAGATTCCAGTACATTGTTTAAGCCAATTCCCTTACATATGAGATGCTGAGATGAACATCTATGATGGATCACTATTTGATGATGGACTATAGTACTTTCCCATGCCATGACTGAGTCTCAGGACACTCAGATTTGAGGACTGATGTAGCCATCTAGCCATTTACAGAGTAGTCTATATTGCCCAAAGTTGCAGCAACAGTTTCTCAGTGGACAGATGTTGGTTCAGATTGGTTATTTGCATGTATATGACTCAGCAGGTATTATCTTGTGTTATGGTTATTATTGCTTTTATACTCATTCTTATGACATGTCTTAGCGTCTAGTGTCATGATCTGGCAGTCATATAAATATGTGGACTTGGTTGTATTGATATTATGTATGTATGTCCCTACTTAGACCTGGAAGTTCTTGACCCATACTCATTGGTTTTACCCTCCTTAGGGAGAATAGAGGTGATCATTCCTACCATACTTTGGCTTGCTAGTGTTGGTCTCATTGTTCACTATCTCCACCCATCCATTACCTTCCAGTTATGTTTATAACCCGACCTACTACTTGACTAGTGGCATGGAGGACCTTTCCCCACTATAGCCTCTTTGTTGGATAAGCTTCCCTGTTTATTTGTGTCTCGGCTCTGAGTTGCCTAGGTTGTGTTGGCTAAACCTGAAACAAATAGCGCTGCCGTCAATACAATGTATAAGGAAATGAAATGAGTATCTTGTGAAAATCCCATTCATGAAAAGAAATGTTTTTGAACTTACATGAATGCAAGGAAAGCCTAATGAAAGTAGCTTTGAAGTTTAAATGTGAAATGTGAAATGTAAAACCCATGTAACAAGTGTTTTTAAACACGCATGGAGCATGAAGCCTTAATAAATAAAAATCCGTGCAACAAATGGATGGATCAAGGATATGGAAACTCGAATGGCCAATAAGCAATGGTTCTTAAAAGTTATATCTAAATATTGCTCGCCTCACTTGTATTTAATTTGGCTTGTGAGCAATTGTCAAGGTGAATAAGCACCTCTGAACGTAACTTACCCATTTGAGAGACATCGCCATCCCCTGTGTTCTTGCTTGTTCGGCATATGCTAGAGTGAGTATCCCCTTTCCATATCCAAAGTGTCACAGTGTCAAGTTGGTAGTCACCCTTTAGCCTGGCCTTTTGATTTTTAACCTTCATCCTTCACTAGCAAAATGATTACAACTATGAAGTGAGTATGGTCTTGAAAGTCTGGTCTGAGTCATAATTAATAATTAACAAACTCTATATATTTGGTTGATAGATCGCTAGTGAAATGATTACTACTTGTTATAATTGTTACTTGAATGATTTGTAGAGCATGTCTTAACCTCTAAACACTTGCAGCAGATTGATGTTAGCCTGGGTCATATTATTGATTATTTGATCATTTACAGATTACTATTATTTTATCTGTCTTGGCATATTAGATGTTGTACATGATCATGCAGAGATCTGTAGGGTGTATGAGTATACACCTTAGATGGATTTGGGCTCCCTGAGTCCAATGAGAGTTTAGTTTCAGTTTCGGGCAGTTACAGTGATGATTTGTCTTAGGATACCATTCTGGTGTAGTTTTGCCATGTTAAATGGCATGTCAGAGCAGAAGGATGATTTGACTAGTTCACCTAGGGCGTTGTATGAGGAGGGGGTGGTCCAACCACTTGTTTTTACTATTACACCCCCCTCCCAGACAGCCTAGTGGGCTCAGTTGGACAACGCAGGCACTCCAGGAGGTAGTTTGGGTAGGTTCACAGTTCCCGAGGCAGATTAAAAATGATTAAAATGGCTACTGAAGAATTCGATTTGGGCTACTGAGACAAGGAAATGGCATGGGATGAGTTTTGATGATGAGTGTGATGCCCTCCGCTCCCTTCTCCAGCAGTTTCAGCATTTAGATGGACCCACACCCATCTCTCCAGCATATTTTATGATTTTTTGGAGCTTTTGGAGGCTCACGATTTCCTCAGAGAGGCACTATTTCGCACTTAGCGTTATATTTTATTTATATTGTGCTATGGGGACACACTAGGGGTGTTAGTTGGTACCCCTTGGACCCACCATGAGCTTTATTCATGTTTAGTTTGTCACATTGAGTGGGATCCCCTCTCCTAGGGCGATTTTGTCCTTTGATGTGTTATATTATTATATTGATCCATGTACTTTATGTTGAGCTCATCTCAACCATTGATTAGAACATTTTGATCTTTTAATCTTAGCCATCCATTTGAAAGGTGGTTAGGATTTTGGTATCTCTCCATCCTATTTAAAGATGAGAGCTTCTCATTGTAAAGGGGGTCTTTGGCTCTTGGAATCTTGATAATAGAAAACTTTTTTGTGGAAATTCTTGGGTCTCCTTTGCATTTGGTGTTCTTCGATGGTGATTGGAAAGTCTATTGCATCCTAGCATTTGAGTATTTGTGGTGAGATCTGTTAGATTTTCTTATAAATTATAGCAGTATATCTTAATTGCATTTATCAATAGGATCACTAGAAGATAAACATAGCACAAAACACTAACACAAGTATTTTTCACCTGGGAAACCCAATTGGGAAAAACCCAGCAACCATTGTTGACACTGAGAGGGGGGGTGAATCAGTGTAAAGCCAATTTTAATCTTTTCACAGTTAGCTTGATACAAATAACTGCCAATTCATCATTTGCAAGAACCTTGTCAATTTCATCACACAAGCTATCATAATCACAAGAGTCCATACCTTTACTGGAGTCCTCTTCTTGTTTGTCTTCTTCTTGATTTATCTCTTCTGGGGGCTTGTCTTCTGATTTCTGATCTGTTTTCTCAGGTTCTGATTTTGCCTTCTGATACTCACTCTCCAGCTTGAACCATAGGTGTTTTGCCGAAGTGTACTCTCCTACACTTTCCTTCACTGAACTGGGAAATCCATCCCTGAGGAACTTCAAGGCTGTAGTGTTGTCCTTCTTCGCTTCCTTCTGTGCAGCTGATTTTCCTTTCTTGTTTGATGGAGCGGGTGGATTGATGACAATTTCCCAAATCCCGAACTTCTTTAGATAAGCCTTCATTTTGCTCCTCCAACTGAAATAATCTGTAACATCAAGTACATGCACGTCATTGCTTGATGACTCTTTCTTTTCCTCCATAGTGTCTAAGGATCTCCTTCAAGCTTGCTAGGCTCGTGACGAAGGCCGGCTCTGATACTAATTGTTGACACTGAGAGGGGGGGGGTGAATCAGTGTAAAGCCAATTTTAATCTTTTCACAGTTAGCTTGAGACAAATAACTGCCAATTCATCATTCCATTATTTTATCCATCATATCATAAACATCTTTCATATCATCATAAGCATTTCATTCATAAAGAACCATAACACAGAAGAACACCACACAATATAATTTTGGAATCTTTTTGTATTATTTTGGTCCGGCTACAACCGTTAGGCAAAATCAACACCTACTGATACATAGAGCACCTACTCTGGATCCAAGACCCTGCCTGGTTTTCTTAGACCCTGCTAAGAAGGGTTTGAGGTATCCTAACCTCAGAAGCAAGACAAGCTTGCATTTACATTAACGCTCACTGTTACATTACTTCATCACTTGTCTCTTCAACCTGCTGCTTATCATCTCTGCCCAACTCACATCAACTACGCTGATCCAAAAACTGTTGCTCATGATCAATGCTACTCACTGTCTTCTCTGATCATCATTGTTCACTCTGCTGTAACCTTGCTCATTAGACATCTATACTGCTGCAATATTGCAAAGTCTGCTCTTCAACATTCTGCCACTAGCATCATTTCTTTATCACAAGGAATCTGATCATATATGCACCATATTATACACAATTTACATCCTACAGCTTTCATAGATGTAAGTATAACAGTCTGCTGGTCAACTGTTCAAGGTTCATGTGAAGCACAAGGATCATAGTTAACTCAATCAATCAAACACAAAAGACTGTCAAACAACTTGTCATTAGTTTGTCTTCATGATGATAGATGTCATACTGCTGTAGGTTTCTATCATCTAGTCACTTCATCAAGTACAAGTTAGAGCTATCAAGTTGGGGCTGTCATCTCCCTCCTAGGGCTATCAATTCTTCAACAATTAGGGCTGTCATTGAGCTTATAACTAATTCTACTCATGTACTTCTCAATCCAAATCACTGCTCAGGACAGCATACAAGGCTGTTCGATCATATGGTCAATATATCTTTATTCTGAGCTTTCACTGTCAAGTGTATACAACACAATCCAATCATAAAGAGATCTCACTTTTGTTGTCAAGGGCTATCAAGTTCACAACCCAGGTCAACCTCAACATTCCATCATGTGTTATTAGGTCTTTGAGGTTTCTTCAACAATTGTCCAAATCAAATTTCAGTCTCTGTTCTAACCACTAAACATTCAGCTAGACCAAGTAATGAGATCTATTAATCAGAACTTCTTCAAGATATCTGCAATAAGTGCTTACTTGGATTAGGACTGAGATCACTTCTGCACTGCACAGGAATTACTTTACCACTGTCATTGTTTAACTGCTGTTAGATGAAATATGCCACTGTGGCTGTGCATGTATCAACTCTGTCTTCACGAACACATCCCACTTCAATGTGTTGCCCCTCCTCTAAACAGTTCATAAAGTGTATAGACAGTCCTCAAATTCAGTCAAGCTGTTGCTTTCAAATCTGTGCAAGACCTAGTCACAAAAACTTGCCATAGACTTGTTATTCAACAAGCTTTTAAATTCTGCTCTTAGTCAAAACAAAGTATCAAACCTGTAGGTGACTCGTAGCCCTTCGTACAGCACTCTACCAATCTTAACAGATGCAAATGAAATTCCTCTAGATGCATAGCACAGAACATTTCAGAACCAATATTCAATCCAGTCCATCAAGCAAACTGATTTCCTTATCCCTTCAACATACAAATTTACTCCATAGAACAGTCAAGACAAGATTTCAAACTCAGAACCTCAAAATTACGAACCTTCTTGCTGGAAGCAAAACTGCAGCCTCTCTAACGCCCAAAAAAAATATTTGGTTCCTCAAATCTGGAATTTAGCAAACCCTCGACTGCTGTAATTACATTGTCAATCCTCACATTATCAGATCTTAGCATTGATTCTGGGCGTGAACATCTGAACTGGATTTGGATATTGTTTTATTGCTGCGGCTTCAAATGAAATCCCTCACATGGTTCAGATCTTCCACAAATGACTCCACAGAAATTTCACATTGAGCCTGCTCCCACGCTGTCCAAAATTTCCTGTTTGACTGCTCCCAGAGAATACTCCACGCTGATGTTCTGCTGTCAAAACTCAGCCAAGAAGATCACTGAAACTTGGATCCATTTAAAAAGGGAGAAATTTTGTTGCAAAAATTGTATTTCAGTCAAGCTGGACACAAAAAGAAATGATCCTTCTCTGCTGCCACGAAACCCTTTCTAATCTGCGGCTGCTCCCATGACAAATTCCTCAGCCAGTGAGGGTCTTGCCTCAGAACTGCTGCCACGAACTTTCTGCCTCAGAAACTCCCGAAATTTCCTCAGAGCTCAGCGAAATTCTCATATCTAAAATGAGTGCTTTGAAGGAGTATTTATATTAAATTTCACAAAATTTTGGGGCCGACCTACTATTATTTTTCAAAAAAAAAAATTTGAGCCGACCTCCTATATCTTGTAAGATGAACTGTTTGGGGTCAAGCCAGCTTTCTCCATTTTCTCAAAAAAACTTGTGCACCAGGTCTAACTTACCAGAGGAAAGCATCACCTCCATTGCAAGCCCATATGTTGCACTAGATGGCTTTAACCCACTTTGCCCCTTTTGTTGTTGCACCCAAAAAAAACTCCTTTCCATTGTTTCCAAGGAACACAAGTATTTAAGACCTACAGCATTATAGCCTACAACATCTGGTTCTAGCCGAGGATCCCAATGTAGAAATTTCACATTCTTCATTAGCTTGGAAGGACCTATCCGCAAACAATCAATAATATTCAAAAGCTCTTTGAGATAACCAGCTTGACCAAGAGTAACTGCAATACTATGATATGCTGGCATGTCAGGGTAAGAAGAGATATGTTCACGCATCGCATGAAAGACATTCAATGCTTCTACTGGCCTCCTCGCCTTCCCAAGGACAGCAATCAATGTTGTATTTACATACCTTTTCCAGCCCTGCAGAGAACAGCTTGACAATCACCAACATTAGCTACCACAAATGGTTTCCAACCAGAGTAGCAGTCAATGTAGTTGACCCAGCATCACTATGCTGATTGTTTTCCACCTTAAGAAACTCCGAGTCCTTTTGTCATCAACCATGACTCCCCTAAACAACGAATATATGGGACGGCCTATGCTGTTACAGGACTGCTGATAAAGAAATCTAGATGCTGCCTTCTTCATGCTGCCAACAAGTGCTAAACTGAGCAAAGTACGCAGCCCCAAATATCGGATTATTGATGATGTTTTATTAGCCTTAGAGGACAGTATTATTGCTGATATGAAAACTGCCTTATCTAACCTGCTATTTATCTCAGTCAAGCACATCCACTTTGTGCTGCATCTCAGCCTTATCTTGCCTATCCAGAGATATGATGATGTTACGACATCATCATGCTACATCATACAGATTGCCTTCACTATTCCTTCAAGGTTCCAAGGGCTAGGCAAGCATCATGGGCTTCTTCAACGTCTACCAGGACTTCAATACCATTTCTAGGGTCTTCTGCATCATTAGTTGAGTCTTCAACATCTTCAGCAGAGTGGTGGCATCAATGACATCAAGTCCATGTTGGCATCAATGACAATTTTACCAACAATCTCCCCCTTTGTCATTGATGACAACAACTCATGCTCCCCCTATGAGCATGCTCCCCTTTTGTCTGCATCTCTCCCTTTGTCTTCATCTCTCCCCCTTTGGCATCAATGGCAAAGGGTGTCCACATACCTGTCTCTGAAATCTTTGATCACTGTTGACTGCTCCCCCTGTCAATATGCACGATCCTAGGACCTGTCTCTATGCCTGGGGTAACCATCTTTTCTCCTTTGAGTTCATTCTCCAGCCTCATGAACTCAAGGTGTGCTAAGGTCTTTGAGAGACCTTACACTTGGCTTGCCATATGGCAGCCAACCTCCCTGCTCTGATCAGCTTCTCCTATCTGCAACTGCTCGGTCTTCCTTATCCATACCTGCTTCTTGGCATCTGTCCTTTGAGCATCTGTTCCTTCATTGTCCTTGTTGGTTTTCTTGGCTGAGCTATATGTTAGTCTTCTCATATCATTCCAACAGTTTTGTGCTTTGTGCCCAAATTTGTTGCATGACCAACACCTAACTGAGTTGTTTGAACTTCCAATACTTCTTTGATCCATTTCATTTCTCCATGCCTGAGCATATCCCTGACTGTAGACATTTGTCGTCTTATCTTCAAGTCTTCTTGCTGATATGTATGAAGTACTCCTTCTTGTTTGACTTCTTTGACTGGCACATTCATGTGCTTTGTGTCCAAACCCACTGCATGAGTAGCATCTCACTGTGCGACACATGGCAGCAACATGTTCGACTTGATTGCATGTCCAACATCTAACTGTGACATTGGGGCTTCCAGCCCTTCTTCTTCCATGAAATCTACAATCCATAGCCTTATGGCCAAAGTTAGAACAAGAATAACAATAACCATTGAAACCACTTTCATACCTGGGTCTTGGAGCTGTTTCCTTGATAAAGTTGCTTTGATGAACAGACCTAACTCCTTGTTTCATCTTTGAACTTCCAAACTCCTTGTTGACATGCGCAGGTGCCTGGGGGGCAGCTTTGGACGTTGATGGACCTGCTTCTAGAGTCTTCAGAAACCAAGTGTCATCTTCAAGTTTTTCTTTGTTCTTCTTGTAACCAAGACCAGTCTTGTCGAGCGGAGATCTTTGGCAATCCAAGATCTTATCTAGGACAATTGAACTGTCCTGGAGCTTGACCAAGGCTTCATTTTTCTTACCTTTCTTCCTGAGACCAACTACCTCCATTTCCAGCTTCTGAACTGTTTCCTCCTTTTCTTCTAGCTGTCTCTTCAAGATTTCTTCCGTCCTCTTGGCTTCCACCAGCTGAGTCTTCAAGTCATGATTTGCCTCTCTTGCTTCTTCAAGTATTTTTGAATCTTTATCATGGTTCTTTTATTCTAGGGTTAGGTCGATCAAATCAATCTTTAGCTGTTCCTTTTCTACTTCCTTTTCCTTCAGCAATTTCAGCCAACCTACTCCTTCATGCTTAAGTTTATTAAGCAACTCCTTTAGTTCAACATTCTGTTTTTGGAGATTATCCATATAATCAAAGGTTGTCGTCCTAAACATCTTGTAATCAGATTGATTAAGATCAACTTTGTTCAAGAACCAATCAGCTCTGAGATCTATGTGGCATACATAGTTTATAATTCTCTGTTTAGCTTTCAACATTGCTTCATCATCATCTGCAACTGCTCAACACTGCTGCAGTAGTCTCAATCTCTGCTCAAACATCTGTGCACATCAACCAACTATCATAGCTCCTCAATACACTGCTGAGTCATCAAGTCAGTAGCATACCCATCAAAGTTTATTTGCACACTACTGCTCATCAAAGGTCTGCTCATCAACACTACTGCTGGCCATTCATTCTTCACTCATCACCATCATGTCATGGATGCACTGCTGTGTATGTAACACCTCAAGAGTGTGTAAATTTGTTGCTGCACAAGTGAACCAAAGCCAATTCTGTGGTGTCCTCTGTCAAACTGTCATCTAGCCATTGCCTTCAAATCATTGCCAAGTCAATTAACTCTGTCACTGCTTATGTCATCAAAATTCTTATGAGTCAATCACTGTATAACTGTTGTTGCTGCACATTATGTTTCTGCCACCATACTACATCAACATATATGTATATATATATATTGGATACAAGTTCATACAACACCACCAAGATATCCTCACAATCAATTTCCCTTTGTTGACTGTGTGTATATCATAGCATGTGAAAGGCATCACCATATCATGGTGTATCAATTCATATGTCACAAATACATACTTAAGCTTGCACCTATATTTACACACTAATACCACAGTACATACCTGAATGTTCATACATACCTCTTCACTTCTTTACCTCAATCAATATATGTCATTGCTGAACATATTCCTGTGTAAACATCATCTCATTTGCAAAGCCAAACTTGTGACTGTGTAAATCCTCTGCTGCTAGTTAAATTCTGAACTTAAAGCTTTACTGTGCATACCTTTAACTATGCATGCTGTTACTGTATGTGTTCAGCTATAATCTCAATCTTCAACTGTGTTAGGAATGCCTCAGTATTAAGACCTAGCCAAAGCTATAACACCCCTACTGAGCCTTCATACTTCCACTTCAAAAGCATCTTCAAAAGACTGTCCTTGATCCTTTTCTTCACAGCTCTTCACTGCTGTTGCCTTCATGCATGAACTGTGTAATCAGCCATGCTAGGGCATCATCATTGGACTGTGGATGTTCGCTTTCAAACCAGGTAAAAACTCAGGCATAGAAGATTTGGAACTGTCACTTAGCAGCAAAAGAACATCAGAATTAACTCAACAATAATGTGAACCTCTATTTGTTGAGATCATTGGATCTGAGGCTGCCTCAGGCATGTACAAGATCAGAGGTTTGATCTATCATTATCTTTCTCAAGATTTGAATGATCTTTGTACCAGTAAACACAAAGAAGCCACTTATCTCAACCATTAACAAGTCTGCAAATTCTGGGACATAATCTTGCTCATTCTCAGCAAAAACTCCAGCATAGGAAACACAAGACAAACTCAGGCTGAACAGCCATACTTAATACACAGACATTTTATTCGATTTCTGTACATAAAAACAGCTTCTTCTCAGGTATGCGTGCTCTCTTCAACAGCGGTGATTTTCATTGAAATTCTTGCCCATTCTGTAAGGTAACTCGTGCCCACTCCTTGTCATCATCGAAGTGCACAGTATATGTCTTCAAGATCTGAACATGCATATTGCATCCTCTCATTACTATTCAACTGTGTAAAGACTTCAAGACTTCAGGTTCATATTCAGACTGTTCAAACTCATTCTTTCAATCCTCAGCATCATCATCACCATGCTTCAAACCTTTCACTACATCTCTTAGCTGCTGCAAATTTCTGATGCCTCTATGAAAACTCGGATCTCAGTCAACAAATCCATCCTCTTTGCAAATCGGGACTGTTCATGACTGTGGAAACCCTCCAACAGTCAAACTGCCTAAAACAAGTCCAAAACCGGACTGTTCTTTCTCTTAAAAAAAATTCTCAGCAGTTACCAAAAAGATGTCTCTGTTAAAAACCCTCGGCTGCCTGCTCCCAAAAATTTCCTCGGTTGCTTGCTCCCAGAGAATACTCCACGCTGATGTTCTGCTGTCAAAACTCAGCCAAGAAGATCACTGAAACTTGGATCCATTTAAAAAGGGAGAAATTTTGTTGCAAAAATTGTATTTCAGTCAAGCTGGACACAAAAAGAAATGATCCTTCTCTGCTGCCACGAAACCCTTTCTAATCTGCGGCTGCTCCCATGATAAATTCCTTAGCCAGCGAGGGTCTTGCCTCAGAACTGCTGCCACGAACTTTCTGCCTCAGAAACTCCCGAAATTTCCTCAGAGCTCAGCAAAATTCTCATATCTAAAATGAGTGCTTTGAAGGAGTATTTATATAAAATTTCACAAAATTTTGGGGCCGACCTACTACTATTTTTCAAAAAAAAAAATTTGAGCCAACTTCATACAATTTACATTGAGCCGACCTCCTATATCTTGTAAGATGAACCGTTTGGGGTCAAGCAAGCTTTCTCCATTTTCTCAAAAAAACTTGTGCACCAGGTCTAACTTACCAGAGGAAAGCATCACCTCCATTGCAAGCCCATATGTTGCACTAGATGGCTTTAACCCACTTTGCCTCATTTGTTGCTGCACCCAAAAAAAACTCCTTTCCATTGTTTCCAAGGAACACAAGTATTTAAGACCTACAGCATTATAGACTACAACATCTGGTTCTGAATCTCTTCAGCATATCCATGGTGTAATTTCCTTGACCTAGGAAAATCTTCTGCTGCCTTTATCATACTCCCAATCCCAAGAAGTAATTTGTCAACAATATCATTGAGAAAGGCTGTCTTGGCATCCATTTGATACAACTTCCATCCCATAGCTAAAATAGCAATAATCGATCTGATGGAAGCATATCGAGTCATTGGAGCAAATGTCTCATCATAATTGACTCCCTCTTTCTAAGAGAGCCCTCTGGCAACAAATTTGGCCTCCCATCTGCTCCATGCAGAACTTCTGCAAAATCTGTCGTTCCCATTGAAGTCTTTTTCAACTTACTGCCATATCTGTGGGAGCATCATCTTGCTCAATTGGATCATTGGAACTGATCGATTTATTCATTTCTTCAGACTCCCTCTTAATGTTTGGAGGGGAGATGATCTCATCTCTTCATCGTCATTGATCTTGATATCTGATCCTCTTCCTTTTCGGATAGCCATTTCTCCTTCAAAGGTTACATCTCGACTGACTTCGATTTGCCTCAATCCTGGGATGTATATTCTATCAGCCTTTGAGAACTTGCAATATCCCACGAATGTTCCCTTCTTGCCTGAAGGTTCTAACTTGAGCACATGAATGTAGACTGGAAAGTAATTGTCCATCTTGGTGACGACCAGGTTCATCAAGGATCCTTTAATTGTCTTGTTCGAATCACGACATCAATGTCGTCAGGTTTCTATCATGTGTAATAGACTAGAATCCTTGTAATTGAGGGATAACTCCCTTTGTCTCTCAAAAATCGGTTGAGAAAATCTTGTTGAAGCAGCATATAGACCAACATTCGTAGAAGCTTTTTGCTTCTGATCACCAAATCTCTGCATGAGATTATTCTAGGTCTGAGAGTCATAATAAATGCTTTTCTAGAGGCTTTCTGCTTCCGTTCCATCTGTATATCAATGGGATCGCTTGACCTTGCAGATCATGGCATTCCCTACAAGTCAAATCCCTTCAGATGGTTAACAATGTTTCATAATCAATGTATTAACAAAATACTGTAGGCAACCTTTTAGTTGATGCCTCGACACAACACACGTAAGGCCATTATCTAGATGCTTATGGTCTCCATTATACCATACTGTTAAGAGTGTGTACTACTCCAAGTATGTTATAAAGGAGTGGTCATCCTTGATGGGTTGTGCAACATGACAGGCTATTTAAACAATCATGTGTATAAGAAATACTAGATGAGCCTACTTGTTAACTACCTGAAATGTAGATCTATGTAGAACATATTAAAAAACAACCAGATCTAATCTACTAGAGCATGTAAAATAAAATACTTATCTTTTGTAGTTGTGTGGGTGGGCTCCCACTGTCAAGGTCCACTGGTCTTCATATGCTTGCTTGACGATCATCATAATCTGGATCTTCATATCATTTCTTAGAAGAAGAACTCCGAACGATCATCCTTCCTTGGCTCCTTATGAGGAGGGTCTTCTTCTACATCAGCAATTGAAGCTTCATGCTTCCTTTTGTGAGAACTTCGACAGCTACTGGCATAATAACCATATTTCTGGCATCTGTAGCATTGGATCTGAGATAGATCCTTCTTTTGTTTCTTCTGATCTGGGGGAGGGCTTGATCTCTTGTCTTGATGCTTGTGAATGTATGACTTCCTTCCCCTTCCCTTGCCTTTCTTGATTTGGCGTGCTGCAATTCTTGTTTCTTCATGAGTGCATTTTGCCCATAGTTTATCAAATTTGGGCAACTTGGTTTGACCACTTATAGTCTGGATGAAAGACTCCCAAGATGGTGGGAGACCATTTAAGGTGGTCATGACAAGATCCTTTTCTTCAAGATTGTCTCCACTAGACTTTAGCTTGTCTTGGAGCTCGGTGATCCTCATGAAATATGAGGCAATATCCTTGGACTTCGTCATCTTCATGTTCGACAGTTGATTCCTCATTGTGAGAATCACATTGATGCTACTGTGTTCAAATAACTTCTTTAGGGTTTTGAACATCCTCCTCGCCGTTGTCTTTTATGATATATGAGGAACCAAGTGATCTCTAACTGAGTCCACTAAAATCCTCCTTTCTCTAGCGAGGTTTGTCTTCTTCGGCTTCTGGTTCTGGGACCTTTGCCTATACAAACTATAATAGGTCATTTTCTTCTAGTAGAACCCTAGACTTCCAGGGGATGAAATTGGAAGCCCCTTCCAAATGATCTACAACCTTGATGCTGATCATCATGACTGGAGATCTGGAGTTGATCTTCTGCAATGTTGGTTTTCTGGTCTGGGGTCAAATTAGGGTTTGACTTTCCCAAAGTTTAACCCAACCAAAAATTTTGATCTTGGTCTCTAAATTTTTATTTTGAGGAGGAGAACAATCCTATTCTGGGCTCACTGAAAAATTCCACTTATGTGGAAAGCCCTAATTTCCCGTAGTAGTGACAGGCCAAAACTGAAAATGCTCAGAATCCAATTCTGTTTCGACAGAAAGATGCGCCTTCCTTAGAGCGAAATTCCCAAGGCTCTTTTTCTGCCAAAAGGTTGAGTGAAGACCTTGAAAGATGAAACCCTAGTTTCGATAGGTTGTCGACAGGGTTCCGACAATGGCTTCTTCTAGTACTGCTCTGATACCATGTTAGATTTTCTTATAAATTATAGCAGTATATCTTAATTGTGTTTATCAATAGGATCACTAGAAGATAGACAAAGGACAGAACAATAACACAAGTATTTTTCACCTAGGAAACCCAATTGGCAAAAACCTAGCAACCTTCGTCTAGAGATGATAATTTTGAGATTAGTGTACAATGAAGAAAGAAAAAGAAAAATATGGAAATGCCTTCCAAATATGAACCTGAAAATCAGTCTACTTCTGAGTTGCTGTGTAACTACTATCTTTTCCAAAAAGCTGGGAATTGTTGTGTAGCTGCTGCGTTGTTGTTGTGTGTAATAATGAGGAGGGGCACCTCCTATTTATACTGTTTTGCCACCCAGAAATTAACTGGGTCTAACTTCACTTGGGGGTGCAATAATAATTTTCTATTTTGTTATTTTTATTTATTCTTTTATTGTTGGCTTTTCACCCCAAGGATTACATTGTTCTTTCTAGTGTTTAGATGAATGATTACAACAAGTTCAACTCCCGAAGGAAGACAATAAGAATAGCTTCTGAAGTTGCACAAACTCCAACGCTCTCTCTCAACAAGGAAGGTATTCTTCGGTCTTCATCAGCATCATCATTATCTGGGTGTCATCTGTACATCTATATTGTCTCCATCATCTCTAAATGTACTGAAGGTTGTCTTTATAAATTTGTTCTATCCGGATGTTTGAGAGAGAATCTTCTGCTACCTATCCGTCTCTACTACCGATGGAATATTTCCATACCTGGCTAGAGATCCCGGATGAGCACACGTGCACGGCCTTCTACTACCTGTTCGTCTCATCTGCCGATGGGGTACTCCCATACCTGGCTGAGAACCTGAATGAGTAGAGTTACCTATGCAATCACACGACCATCTACTACCTGTTTGACTCATCTGCCGATGGGATTTCTCCCATGCCTGGATGAGCACCTGGACGAGCAGAGGCACCTGTGTGAACCTGACCATCTACTACCTGTCCGTCTCATCTGCCGATGGGATTTCCCCATACCTGGCTGCGAACCTGGACGAGCAGAGGTTCCTAGGTGAACCCGACCATCTACTACATGTCCGTCTCATCTGCCGATGGGATTCCTCCCATACCTGGCTGAGACCCTGGACGCGCAGAGGTACCTAGGTGAACCCGACCATCTATTACCTATCCGTCTCATCACCCGATGGGATTTCTCCCATACCTGGCTGAGACCCTAGGCGAGCAGAGGTACTTGGGTGAACCCGACCATCTACTACCTGTCCGTCTCATTTGTCGATGGGATTTCTCCCATACTTGGCTGAGAACCTGGACGAGTAGAGGTATCTGGGTGAAAGTATGGTAAATGTCTCTTTGTTGTCTCTCCCTCTCAAGGAGGGATACGTTCTCCTCTACTCCGAGTCTTCCGCAAAGGTATTCAAGCTTCATCCTGGGAAGAGGCTTGGTGTGAACATCTGCAGTTTGGTCATCTGTCGAAATATATTGGAGCTCGACCGCACTTTTTTGCACCATATCCACCATATCATGTATGAAGCGATACCGAGTCTCTGTGTGCTTCGACTTGTCATGAAATATGTTAGACACACCAAGCACACAGAGAGGGGGGGTGAATCTGTGTGTGCAGTCTTTATTACTTTTTCAATTTTAACAATCAACAACTAATTCATCAATGCATTATTCTACCATTTGCATAATCATTTCATAAACATCTATCACTTCTTGTTGTTGCTATTCGAGTTTAAATCCACCAGTTAGGGCACACTTTCTTTTATTTCTGCCGCTGCCAAATCTATAATTCAGGACTGTTACAAGCTTCTGGAACTTGGACTGTTTGTGCCCAGGATAAGTTCAAGAGTGGACTCCTTGCTCCTTCAAACATCTAGACTGTACAACCACCAAAATTGGACTGTTTGTTGTGTAGAAAAGGCCTCCAATATTTGTTACAAGCTTGGACTGTTAGGGCATCATTCCAGCATTGTTTAGGCAAGTGCAAACATGAAGAACTCTCATCAAACCTTCACCATGCCCACTGCTGAACTTTCGCTGCCTTAGTAACTGTTCAAAGTTTCATGCATCTGGACTGTGCAAAAAAAAATGCTGAGGATGATCTCAAGTGAAAACTCGGTACTGTGTGAGAAGGTGTAAAATTCAGACAAGAGGAACTGCTGCAAAAGTTGGACTGTTTACAAAGAAATCATCATCAATCATTGATAAAGAAAACAGCAGTAGTCATCTCCCAAAGCTCTCTGCTATATACAAAAATCAGACTTATAACTTTCACGTTCCTTTACTAAATTCAGGACTGTGTAAATTAGTGTTAGGACTGTCCCAAAAATTCATCAGTATGGACTGTTTGTTTGTTGATAAGAACCCCAAGACTGTCATCTCTTTGTAAGCAGCAAAGAAAAAAGAAAAAAGATTACACCACAAGATGTACCCTCCATCAACTGTAACTCTCGGCTGCTTCAGTGCATACGAACTGCAGAGCAGATATCACACCCACTTTTTCAGACTTCATCACCTGTGGCTGCCTCAATAGCATACCCGAAATTTGCCTCAGTCACGAAAATTCAGAGCTCATTCTAAAATTCCACACAAAAAATGAAAGCATTGATAGGGTATTTATACTGGTTTTTTCGTAAAAAAAAATTTGAGCGGACTTTCCAAAAAAAATTAATTTTTAAATTTGAATTTGAATTTATTTTGGGGCTGACTTGTTGGTAAGTATTTTTAATTTTTAATTTGAATTTTGAAATTTGTTTTTATTGATTTATTTATTTGCACATCTTTTTATTATTCACTTCCTTGCCATGTAAGCATTGTATGAAAGTTTCTTCTTAGGGCTTTAAGCCACATACAAGGGCTTCATCATGGGAGCTACTTCAAGATTGCTTTGTGAACCAAGCCAAGGGTCTCCAAGTGTTACACCAAGCCACAAGGGCTTCATCAAGAACCCCAATCAACATAGTACCTTCAACATTCCTTCAAGACCGTTTGACCACCAAGTGTGTGGGTCCAAAGGTTTCTTCATGGGCTTCCACACACATGTTAAAGACCATATCCTTCAAGACCATTTGACCACGAAGTGTGTGGGTCCAAAGGCTTCTTCAAGGGCTTCCACACACATGTCAAAGACCATACAAGGTCATCATCATCATAAAAGAGTTCCATGACCCCAACAAGGGTTGCAAGGTCATCACTAACACCCAAAGGGGCTTCATCAAACCATCAAGTGTGGGTCCAAGGGATTCTTCAAGGCTTCTCCATGCAGTAAGAGGCTTCTTTGACTTCTTCAACTACCTTAACCACGCAAGGTGACCTCCAATGGTCAAGATCCATCATGACATCACCTGTGGGGTTGCTAGGCCTTCTCTTGGGGTACCATGACATCATCAGAGCATGAATGACCACAAAATGGGTCATTAATGCTTCTCCAACCCATCTAGGGCTTCTCGATCATCCACAGGGGCTTCAACACCATCTCGAGGGTCTTCAGCACCATCAACAGGGTCTTTAGCATCTTCAACAAGGTGGTGGCTCCAAGATCCAGCCTTGTGGGTACTAGGACCTTGTCAACTGGACACATGGTGCTTCAAGGCACAAACCCACTTTGTAAGGGATCCAAGGCACTGCAAGTGGGACTTGGTGGCATTAATGACAACCTGTGGGGCCACTGCAAGTCCATGTTGGCATCAATGACAATTTCATCAAAAAAATACAAGATTCACTGACATCTGCACACAATTCTGGTTATCTCAGTAAATCACGATTGGCTCTGGAATCTGGCCAACAATCCTGCAAGAAGTTTACGAAGCCAAACTGCTTCCCTGGATGCTGAACTAGCAGTCAAATACTCAGTCTCTGCAGTACTGAGAGCTATTGAGTTCTACTTCCTATTGTACTAGGAAATCATTGCAAAACTCAAACTAAAAACAACATCCTGAAATGCTCTTCCTATTTGTAGTGCATTCGGACCAATCTGAGTCTGTAAACCCTTGCAATCTTAAGTCACAATTTGAGTCATATCGTAGATCATATCCTATAGTGCCACGTAAGTATCTGAGTACATGTTTTGCAGCAATCCAGTGAATTTGCCTCGGTTCGCACATGAACTGACTGAGAGCATTCACAACAAAACAAATACTTGGTCTGGTGTTCGTCAGATACATCAAGGACCCAATCAACTGGCAATACATGGTGGGATCAATCAAATTTGAATCTCAAGCAGAATCCCTCAGCTTCTTCAAATTTGCATCCATTGGAGTAGCTATGGACTTGCAGTCCAACATTCCGAATCTCTTCAGCATATCCATGGTGTAATTTCCTTGACCTAGGAAAATCTTCTTCTGCTTTTATCATACTCCTAATCCCAAGAAGTAATGTGTCAACAATATCATTGAGAAAGGTTGTCTTGGCATCCATCTGATACAACTTCCATCCCATAGCTGAAATAGCAATAACCGATCTGATGGAATCATACTGAGCCATAGGAGCAAATGTCTCATCATAATCGACTCCCTCTTTCTGAGAGAGTCCTCTGGCAACAAATTTGGCCTCCCATCTGCTCCATGTGGAACTTCATGCTCCTCTGCATTTTGCAAAATCTGTCGTGCCCATCTGGGCCTTTTCCAGCTTACTGCCATATCTGTGGGAGCATCATCTTGCTCAACTGGATCAATGGGATTGATCGATTTATTCATTTCTTCAGACTCCCTCTTAATGTTTGGAGGGGAGATGATCTCATCTCTTCATCATCATTGATCTCCATATCTGATCCTCTTCCTTTTTAGATAGCCATTTCTTCTTCAAAGGTTACATCCTGACTGACTTCGATTTGCGTCGATCCTGGGATGTATATTCTGTTAGCCTTTGAGGACTTGCAATATCCCATGAATGTTCCCTTCTTTCCTGAAGCTTCTAACTTGAGCACATAAATGTAGACTGGAAAGTAATTGTCCATCCTTCTGACGACCGGGTTCATCAAGGATCCTTCAATTGTCTTGTTCGAATCATGACATCAGTGTCGTCAGGTTTCTATCATGTGTAATAGACTAGAATCCTTGTCTTTGAGGAATAACTCTTTCTGTCTCTCAGAAGTCGGTTGAGTAAATCTTGTTGAAGTAGCATATAGACTGACATTCGTAGAAGCTTTCTACTTCTGATCACCAAATCTTTGCATGCGATTACTCTAGGTCTGAGAGTCATAATACATGCTTCTAGAGGATTTATGCTTTCGTTCCATCCGTATATCAATGGGATCGGTTGTCCTTGTAGATCATGCCATTCCCTACAA
The DNA here is from genome assembly GCA_001517045.1 of Pseudotsuga menziesii. Taxonomy (NCBI): domain Eukaryota; kingdom Viridiplantae; phylum Streptophyta; class Pinopsida; order Pinales; family Pinaceae; genus Pseudotsuga; species Pseudotsuga menziesii. The sequence goes on along the minus strand of LPNX010922307.1, from coordinate 88,609 downwards.
GTCAAATCCTGTCAGATGGTTAGCAATGTTTCATAATCAATGTATTAACAAAATACTGTAGGCAACCTTTTAGTTAATGCTTCAACACAACACACGTAAGCCCATTATCTGGATGCTTATGGTCTCCATTATAGCATATCGTTAAGAGTGTGTACTACTCCAAGTATGTTATAAATGAGTCATCATCCTTAATGGGTTGTGCAGCATGACAGGCTATTTAAACAATCATGTGTATAACAAATACTAGATGAGCCTACTTGTCAACTTCCTGAAATGTAGATCAGTGTAGAACATATTAAAAAACAACCAGATCTAATCTACTAGAGCATGTAAAATAAAATACTTATCTTTTGTAGTTGTGTGGGTGATCTCCCACTGTCAGGGTCCACTGGTCTTCATATGCTTGCTTGACGATCATCACAATCTGGATCTTCATATCATTTCTTAGAAGAAGAACTCCGAACGATCATTCTTCCTTGGCTCCTTATGAGGAGGGTCTTCTTCTACGTCAACAATTGAAGCTTCATGCTTCCTTTTGTGAGAACTTCGACAGCTACTGGCATAATGACTGTATTTTTGGCACCTGTAGCATTGGATCTGAGATAGATCCTTCTTTTGGCTCTTCTGATCTAGGGGAGGACTTGATCTCTTGTCTTGATGCTTGTGAATGTACGGATTCCTTCCCCTTCCCTTGCCTTTCTTGGTATGTGATACGAACGCTTGATTTTCCCCAAGTTGAGTACCATGAAGTCTTTGGCGTGCTGCAATTCTTGTTTCTTTATGAGTGCATTCTGCCCATAGCTTATCAAATTTGGGTAACTTGGTTCGACCACTTATAATCTAGATAAAAGACTCCCAAGATGGTGGGGGACCATTTAAGATGGTCATGACAAGATCCTTTTCTTCAAGATTGTCTCCATTGGACTTTAGCTTGTCCTAGAGCTCGGTGATCCGCATGAAATATGAGGCAATATCCTCGGACTTCGTCATCTTCATGTTCGACAGTCGATTCCTCAATGTGAGAGTCACATTGATGCTACTGTGTTCAAATAACTTCTTTAGGGTTTTGAACATCCTCCTCGCCGTCGTCTTTTATGATATCTGAGGAACGAAGTGATCTCTATCTGAGTCCACTAAAATCCTCCTTTCTTTGGCATCATCCTTTCTCCAGCGAGGTTTGTCTTCTTCGGCTTCTGGTTCTAGGACCTTTGCCTTTACAAACTGTAAGAGGTCATTTTCTTCTAGTAGAAGAACCCTAGACTTCCAGGGGATGAAATTGGAAGCCCCTTCCAAACGATCTACAACCTTCATGCTAATCATCTTGACTGCAGATCTAGATCTGGAGTTGATCTTTTGCGGTGCTGGTTTTCTGGTTTGGGGTCAAATTAGGGTTTGACTTTCCCGGAGTTTAACCCTACCAAAAATTTCGATCTTGGTCTCTAAATTTCGATTTTGAGGAGGATAACAATCCTATGTTGGGCTCACTGAAAAATTCCACTTCTGTGGAAAGCCCTAATTTCCCTCAACAGTGACATGCCAAAACTGAAAATGCTTAGAATCCAATTCTGTTTCGACAGAAAGATGCACCTTCCTTAGAGCGAAATTCCCAAGGCTCTTTTTCTGCCAAAAGGTTGAGTGAAGACCTTGAAAGATGAAACCCTAGTTTCGATAGGTTGCCGACAGAGTTCCAACAATGGCTTCTTCTAGTACTGCTCTGATACCATGTTAGATTTTCTTATAAATTATAGCAGTATATCTTAATTGCATTTATCAATAGGATCACTAAGAGATAGACAAAGGACAGAACAATAACATAAGTATTTTTCACCTGGGAAACCCAATTGGAAAAAACCCAGCAACCTTCGTCTAGAGATGATAATTCTGAGATCATAGTACAATGAAGAAAGAAAAAGAAAAATATGGAAATGCCTTCCAAATATGAAACCCTCAAAATCAATCTACTTCTGAGCTGCTGTGTAATTGTTGTCTTTCCCAGAAAACTATGAACGGTTGTGTAGCTGTTGCGCTGCTGTTATGTGTAATAATGAGGTGTGCCTCCTATTTATACTGTTTTCGCACCCAGAAATTAACTGGCGCCGACTTCAGTTGGGGTTGCAATAATATTTTTATATTTTATTATTTTTATTAATTCTTTTATTGTTGGCTTTTCACCCCAAGGATTACATTGTTCTTTCTAGGGTTTAGATGAATGATTACAACAAGTTCAACTTCCGAAGGAGGACAATAAGAATAGCTTCTGAAGTTGCACAAACTCCAACATCTTGCATCAACTGTTTGACATCAAGAAGAAGGAAAATGAAACAGTCCATGAGTTTAACATAAGATTTGTCAAGACTATAGGAAATATCCCAGATGAAATCAAACCCAAGAACCAAGCAATTGTTATTCATTATTTGAATGCATTTGAAGGGTGGCTTGGATATCACTTAAAGGATAAGAATCCAAATGACTTGAACATTGCCCAATTCAATGCAAAGACGGTTGAGCAGAATGCAACATCTATGGGTAAGCAAAACTTTTTCGATCACTTTGCTCCATCCACTTCTAGATCTGACCCTAAACTCCGAAAGCCTAAGGAACCTGTGAATGAACTAAAGGAATCAAAGGATACGTTAGAAACCATGCAAAAGATGATGAGACAACTAACTGTCCTAACAAAAAGTCACTTGTCACTAGTTTTCATGATCCTGAGAGACATAGAAACCCTTATGGCACTAAGCCCTACTAGAACAATAATAGAAGGCTTGAGTATCCAGACGACAACCTGAGTATCCAGAAAGTTCTAAAAAGAAGAATGTGAATTGGTGTGATGAAACAAAAGAACCTTATGACACCAATTATCTCGATGACCAGCCAAAAAAATCAACTTTATTAATGACCTATCTTTTAATGATGGGTTTGGGAGGATTCTCTTGGAAGAAGAGCCATGGGAGCAAAAAGAAGATCTTGTTGATGAACCTAGCCCCTCATGTTGTGCCATAAATCTCCTTGAAACAAAGGAACAACCACAGATTAAAATCCTAAAACGAAGAATTGATTCCCAACCTTCTTTCCTAGACAAACGCAAAGAAATTAATGAAGATAAAAAGGAAGAAGAAGATTTTTCCTTAGAAGATTTTAATTTGAATATTGATATGAAGAAAGAGCTAGGCAAGATAATGTGTAATATACCTGTCACTGAGTTGATGAAAGTGCCCTCAGTAAGAAGCCAAGTAGAGGAGTTCTTTGATGGCATTCACCAAGAGAAGACTCTTGAGGTTGTCTTAGAATCTTGTCACATACAGAGCCTTAGCGGAACACAACCCTGTAAAGTGGAAAAGGATCCACCTATGAACATCCTTTCTGTAATTTATGAGAGAAAGAACGGGGGTCACCCTCCTTTTTACCTAACCTTGCACATTCAGAATATGCTCCTGCATAATTACATGTTGGATTCTGGAGCAACTATGAATGTGATTCCCTTACATGTCATGAAGGAAATGGGATTAGAGGTGACCCGACCCTATGGGAGTGTCTATGGTATAGATTCTAGATGTGTGCAATCCTATGGTTTGATAAAAAACCTTAGGGCTGATATGTTTGCATGTTAAGACATTTCCACTATGATGGATGTAGTTGTTATTGACTTGCCCCCATCATATGGAATGCTTTTATCTAGGAAGTGGGAGCCGGTCTAGGCGGATACCTTATGATGGATTTGTCATATATTTGTGTTCCAAACTCTGAGGGTGCTTTAATTAGGATTAACAGAGAGCCTTGTTATGAAAAGCATTTGCAAACTTTCGAGGAAGGGATTAAAAGCACATATGGAGATGAATTGCTTAATAATGCTAAAGCTAATATTGTGGAAGATGAAAATGAAATTTGGGAATATGAGCAACCTGAAAACATGTTCACGGTAATGGAAGATTCTGATTCCTCTTCTGAAGAAGATCAGATAGCTGAAATTGCTAGAAGAATTAATTTGGAAATGCGTGTTCAGAGGAATTGGAGGAATTGAGAAGAAATTAAAATCAACCTCAAGGTCAAGAACAAAATAATGCAATAAATCAAGAGCAAATAATCGAGAATCCTACACTTGAAGTTGATAAATTTGATGATATTTGGCGTGTTGATAGAATTCCTTATAGAGTAAGTGAATGGTTTGCCTTGATTGACCATAATAGAGAGAGGGAAAGCCAAGAGCTTGAACCTATTTACCCATGGGAAAACCGTCTTGAGTTAGCTACTGTAGTAGAAGTTGATGATGAAGCCAATGGTTCCCATTATTTTGATGTTGTTGATTCATTATCTCATATATCTTTAGAAGACGGTAATCTAAATCAAGCCCATGGTAATTCTCTAAGCTGGGAAGAGGTTGCTTTCATTAATGATGCACATGAAGGAGAATTTAATCTTAACAATCTTGCTATATTTCAGACTCCTTCAGATTCTCTAAATAATGTTTTCTTTGCATATCCTCTCATCCCCAATTTTCTTTTGCCACCTGAGTCATCTAGTCATCATAATCATGATCTTTCTTACATTCCTAATGTTTTGGTATCTCATTCAGAAGTAATTCCAACTGAGCTGGAAAATGTGTACATCCCTGTTCCTACAGGGGAAGGCTCTACTGCTATATCCCATATGCTGCATCCCTTGGAAGAACATAGAGACTTCTGGACTGTAGGGGAAATTGTCAAACATGTAATGTCTCCTCATGAGGAAGGGACTAATGTGAATGTCTAGGAGACGAGGAGAGAGGTTAAAGAAATCCTAGTTGGTAGGGTAGTTATTCCCATTGATGGTGGTCCACCTAAATTTGATACAGTTCCTTCAAGGAGGAGCTCAAGAATTATCACCCCGCAAACACGAAACCTTGTTGAAGTCCATCCCATGCCTATACGTAACATGGAAGTTGTTATTGAATCAGTGAATAGGAACAAATTTCCCACGGGAAGTCAAGTCCTCATCTCGAACCACTTATTGTATATTCGATCAACGTAGGCTAACAACATTTGGGTTGGACCTTTCACCGTTGAGCGTTGCATTGGTGACACGTGTTTCCTTGCTACTGGTAGTGGACAACAAATCCTACTTCCTATCAACCAGAGGGAGTTGAGGGGTTATATCTTTGACCTCACCTAGCTTGAATCTTGCCTTGCCTAGTAGGTTAGAGTAGGTAGGACCTGAATAATCCTCTGTTGGGCAGTAGTTTGTTTCTTTTGCCTTTTGTTTCTTCCCTAAGCTTGCCTTTGAAGCTCTTAGTGTAGTCCTGAGTTTTTGCCATTTCCCTGCACAATAAAATCAAACTCCTTTTAAGTTATGATTATAGATTAGATTTGCTTTTTGCTTTTCAGTTTCATGCATTTCAGTTTCAGTACTTTCCTTTATCGAAGCATTGTTCTGATGACCGGTCTGTGAGTTTGGTATAGCTCTGGACATTTTGCAGGTAGTGGATGACATTTTGATAGTTGTTGTTGAGCTAGAGTGATGGATCGAGGATACGACTAGCAGAGTGCAAGGACCAAAGTTTCTGAGGTTCTAAGGTTCTCAAGCGCTCTATTCAGCAGAGCACTTGTCCCAGCTGGAGCCAGATGTTATCACATATATAGTAGTCGGGCTACCATATTCTATTTTTCAGATTTCAGTACACTTTTTCAGCCAGCTTTCTTTACATATGAGATGTTGAGATGAACATCTATGATGGATCACTATTTGATGGTGGACTATAGTACTTTCCCATGCCATGACTGAGGCTCAGGACACTCAGATTTGAGGACTGATGTAGCCATTTATCCATTTACAGAGTAGTCAATATTGCCTTGAGTTGCAGCAGTAGTTTCTCAGTGGATAGATGTTGGTTCAGATTGGTTATTTACAGGTATATGACTTGGCAAGTATTATCTTGTGTTATGGTTATTATTGCTTTTATACTCATTCTTATGACATGTCTTAGCATTTAGTGTCATGATCTGGCGATTATATAAATATGTGGATTTGGTTGCATTGATATTATGTATGTATGTCCCTACTTAGACCTAGAAGTTCCTAACCCATACTCATTGGTTTTACCCTCCTTAGGGAGAATAGAGGTGATTATTTCCACCATACTTTGGCTTGTTAGTGTTGGTCTCATGGTTCATTATCTCCACCCATCCATTACCTTCCAGTTATGTTTATAACTCGACCTACTACTTGACTAGTGGCATGGAGGACCTTCCCCCACTATAGCCTCTTTGTCGGATAAGCTTCCTTGTTTATTTGTGTCTCGCCTCTGAGTTGCCTAGGTTGTGTTGGCTAAACCTGAAACAAATAGCGTTGCCATCAATACAATGTATATGGAAATGAAATGAATATCTTGTGAAAATCCCATTCATGAAAAGAAGTGTTTTTGAACATACATGAACGTAACTTACCCATTTGTGAGACACTGACATCCCTTGTGTTATTGCTTGTTCGGCATATGCTAGAGTGAGTATACCCTTTCCATATCCAAAGTGTCACTGTGTCAAGTTAGTAGTCACCCTTTAACCTAGCCTTTTGATCTTTAGCCTTCATCCTTCACTAGCAAATTGATTTCAACTATGAAGTGAGTATGGTCTTGAAAGTCTGGTCTGAGCCATAATTAATAATTAACAAAACTCTATATATTTGGTTGGTAGATCGCCAGTGAAATGATTACTACTTGTTATAATTGTTACTTGAATGATTTGTAGAGCATGTCTTAACCTCTAACACTTGCAACAGATTGATGTTAGCCTGGGTCATATTACTGATTATTTGATCATTTACAGATTATTATTGTTTTATCTATTTGGGCATATTAGATATTGTACATGATCATGCAGAGATCTGTAGGGTGTGTTGCCCACCTATTTCGACTAGGTGGCAACTCCATGTACATGTGGATGTACATAATTGTACCTTGGAAAAATCTGAGGATTTTTCACTTCTGCAGGGCAATTGCCCCTTTGTAAAACGAAATGTCCGCTCCCCTGCGTGGGAAAATTAATGTAATTATATGTGCTGGTGTGGGTCATATGATATGGATGCCACACCATGGAACTGGTTGTTAGGGAAGTCCCTTCATCGAGTGTTTTTTCCCTTTCCAATTGATCTTGTTGAGTAAACGATTTTAATTGGTTTGGTTTTTCACTCAAAATCCTCCAAAGTGGTGACGGGCGTTCTAGTAGTCAAGTCCATGAGGTGGCTAAGGCTTCAAATGTTATTCATGACCATGCTAGACATTTGTGTAGAGTCTTGCGGAATTTCGTTATGTTGTTGTATTTTTATTTTTATTTATTTTTTATTTTTTTTATTTTTTTTTCAGTTAATTAATTTCACCCCTTGGTGATTAATTAACTGAGTTTTGATGTAATAATGTAATTGCTCAAGCATGGCATTTTGTAATAGGGGCTATGAATGCAAAGTAAAATTGCTATGAAACCCCCTAAGCCACTGCTTCGAGTCCCATGTCATTCTGACGAGTGGTTGAAGAGATAGACCAATTTTGGTCAAGAGGGGTCTATTTTTCCTAAGGAATTATTTAATTTCCCTAAGTCAAAAATTCACATTTTTTGATTTTGAAGTAAAAAATCAAAAAATGCCATGGTAATTTGGTTTGAGGGTCGCTAAGCCTAGGAAAATTTATTCCAAAATTTTTTACCCCCCCATGGCCAAGATATAATTTTTTCAAGTTATTTTTTAATTTTTCCTAAGTCAAAATTGGAAAAATTTAAAAATATTAATTTGAAAAATTAAATCTAAGGTGAAATGTGTATTTAGCCTAAGTCTAAGGTTAAAAATTTATCTTGGATGTAAGTGGCTAAAGTCAAAGCCTAGTTAAGAGGTGATCCAAGTAAATGTCTGAAGATCTCCTAAGTGGGGTGCCCCTCTTGTCTTAATAAAAAGATAAAAATTAAAAATTAAAAAGATAAAAGATAAAAATAAATAAATAAATAAAGAATAAAAAGATACAAATAAAAAATAAAAGATCAAAAATTAAAAAAGTTAAAAAATAAAAAATAAAAGATTAATAGTAATAATAATAATAATAATAATAAAAGATAAAAGCAAAAAATTAAAAAATTAAAAATCAGAGATAAAATAAAAGATAAAAGATAAAAATATAAACTTGAAAATAAAAGATTAAAAGATTTCAAAATAAAAAGATAAAAATAAAAAGTAAAAGATAGTAATTAAAAGATTGAAAAATAAAAACATAAAAATAAAAAGTAAAAGATAAAATAAAGTTTAAAAATTAAAAATATTAAATAAAAGATAAAATTAAAAATAATAAAATTAAAATTTGAGTCAAAGGGGTCCCCACTTGAGTCATGGAAACCCTAGATCTAAGGGTGGAAAATGTTAAGACATGGATCAAGCATCCTAGCCATTGATCAAGAATTAATCTAAGGGTGTAGATTGGTTGAGAGGAATAAAAGTCAAAAACCTAGATCTAGTGGTTGAGATTTAACCTAAATCTAGATCTAATCTCAACCATTGATCTTCAGGGGGTNTAATAAGTTTCCTTTCCACCTACCTATCTCTGTGACAGACCACCATCTCTGTCACAGAGATTGCTGTGAGGTTAAGCATTGTTCTAGTTAAGTTACAGTTTATTTCAAGTTCAGTTTTTTTTATTTCCCTGTTAAAGAGTAATCATACAACCCATACAACCCTGCGTATCCTCTATCCACTTGTCATCTCCCTTTAGGGAATTCAAGCTGGATATGAAAAACAGGGTAAGTGGGGGCTTAGGTAATTAGAACAACACTTTACTACAATTTCACACATTACTTTCAGTCCAAGATCGAATACCAGCACCTCCCATAAGGGACATCGCTTGGTGATCTTGTTGATATCTTTAAAATTTACATTTGCATCTTAACCATCAAGATTAAAATTTATTTTAAAACTTACCAACAACAACTTCCAACATCCTGCTCCTCTACTCGGTTATCACCCTCCGGGGTACTCCGAGATATGACTAGGGAAGAGGAAGTCCTAGTTAATAGGCATCCATCTAGTGATTTTTAAGCTGATTAAAAACGGTGACTCGAAAGCTGCAAGGGGTAGCAGGCTGGGGACAGTCTCTAGGCGCATCGACGTCCTCCTTGTGAGCACTGGGCCATTGGAGATTGACTTGTGAGCTAGGGGTGGGCTTTGTTCCCACCTGTTGAGCGCAACAGCAATGTTTCTTCNGCACTTTTGTTTAAGAGGGTTTTAAGACTCGGTTTTTATCACTGTTTAGTGATAAAAACCTTGGTTTTAAGGCCCCAATCCTTAGTACATCAATATAGGTTTTTATTTTTGTTGTTCTAACACCATTTAGGTGGCTGAAAACTCTGTTTTCAACCCTCTAAATGTCATATTTCAATTCGGCCATTTTCCTGTTTTATGCCTGAAACTAGGTTTTATTCACTGTTTAGTGAACATAACCCTTGTTTTAGGGCCCTAACCTCTTATATGT
>LPNX010922307.1:901-72613 GCA_001517045.1 Pseudotsuga menziesii | reverse complement strand
TTTTTATAAGTAGCTTCAAGCCTATGCAAAACCGGCTGAAGTGAAACTCATAAAATTGTTCATTAAACCAGCAATCAGTTAAACTCAGTTTTTCAACAAAAAGCAAGTTAATCCCAAACATATGCAAGCATGAAAACAAATACAGGTTACCTCACTAATGTAGAGTAAACTCCATCCAAATATCCATAGATCCCACATAGAAATTGCCTCCAAAACCTTTTATTAACAACACTTAAGAAAACTATTACAATGTATACAAGCAGAGGCTCCACCTTTTTTTTTTCCTACAATGGAGAAGTGACCTGCTTAAATAGGAAATGAGAGACCTAGGGGGGCATCACCAACACTGAAGATCAAACTCAGTTGAGCTTGAGTGATCTAAGGAATCGGTGGGGAGATCTATTAGTCTAACTGAAGTGTTGGTATGGAGGAGGTGCCACCTCAAATGAGGTAGGCGACCTCACTCCACCTACCAAGCCTACTCACCATCACTCGCATGCTTCACCCACCTCACATGATCGTACAATTCCACATGACGTGAGCTCCAAAATGTTGTTGATAGCATATGGTGTACCAAATAACTAAACATTGTTTAAAGTTTGATGTGATAAATATGAAGGGGGTATACTCCATCATACTAGCGCAACCCAAATACCATGCACACGATTCCCTTGAAGCTTGACGTCATCAACCAATTAACAATCGCTAGCTCATAATAAAACCAAAGTATGGTTTGTCTCATGTGAGGGGGGTGCATGGGATGGGGCCCTCATGCCAAATCACCAAGCGTGGGCCATCCTTCACGTTAAAGATGGGGCCGATAGCTTGAATTTGAGATATTCGATAGCCTCCAAATATAACCCAAATATGTGACGCTTTCCTCATGTCCTGAGGTCACCATTATGGGGACCACTATGCCCCATCACCAATTACCATTAAAAATCATTTTTTTGACTTTTTAAATATTTTGACCAATGCCAAAATGATGCAATTTTTAGCAATTAAATGCCATTTTGATGCGTCGTTAGCCAAATAATGCCTTCCGGGATGTTTTAGTTGCTTGAAACATAGTGAAAGTGGCCATTGGGGTAAAGATGTTGCTCTGAGTGTGAAAACGAGCATCTCCACGCTAAATTCCACCTCCGAATCAAGTTTTTATGCCATTTACAAGTTTTTTAATTAAACCATTAAAAATGGCTTAAAAAACGGAAAAAAAATCTATTTTTCTCGGAAGCGGAGGAAACTCTAGGGGGACCTAACACGTGTCCATACGACTCAATTTGAATGCCTTGCACATTTATAAACACTGACATGGAGGCTCTAATAACCTCCTAAGGCCTAACCACCAAGACGACTACCCCAGCTTTGGAGGTGTGAGTGAAAAACTCAAATTATTAGTTGTTTGTTCAACAACCAATAATTACCGAGGGAAAAAACACTCTGGGCTAGTCGACTTGATGCCTAAGTCTAGGAAGCTGAGCCTTTTATAAAAATTGACCATGCTAGCACATTTTTTACAATTTCCCCAAGGGGGTATGAACATGTGTTACAAAAAAATATTTGAACAAACTCCCAGAAAAAAGCCTGGAAGACTTCTGAACTCTAAAGAATGAACAAGTATACTTGTTCCACTTCATCGACTCGCTTGAAAAATCCACCAAGTACAGCTTAGGTGGTAACAGCTGGCTTCAAACTGCCAATAAAAATAAATCAAGGTTCAACGTAGAGAAAATCCCAGTCGTCGCCAGAATGGGAGATATCAATGCTAGATTGGACTAATTGGATGAAAAAGTCAACAAGAGGTATGCAGAACTTAAGGCGGATATCTACAAAAATAATAATGAATTAGCAGGACTCAAGGCAGGAATAGAGCAAGGCATCAGTGCATTGAAGGCAGATCAAAAGAAAACTCAAGAGTCTCTCGACAATATTTTGGCCAGACTATCGCCACACACTTCATTCCCCCCTCCTAGCCATAATCCGAAGTAGAAGAAAAGGTCTCAGAAAGTGAAGAGTCAAGTGAGGAGGATACAAGAAATCAACATGACGGCCATTCGGAGCTAGAAGATGACACACCAAAGATATCATTAGCCGCTATTACAGGGATATCCCAACCACAAACATTGATTCTAAAGGGACATATCGAAAACAACAATGTGTTGATTCTCATAGATACCGACAGTACACATAATTTTATTAATGTTAATCTTGCTAAGATATTTAACTTATTTGTTTTCCCAATGCCTAACATGAAGGTTATGGTAGCAGATGGTGAGAAGATTGAAAATGTGGGAAAATGTTACAAGGTTAAATTACAAATGCAAGAGTATAACCTAGAATCTGACTTCTATGCAGTACCTCTTGGAGGGAGACTTTGTGTTGGGAATCCAATGGTTGCAAACATTGGGTACTTACTCTGCTAACCGTCAAGAGCACTTCATCAAGTTCAAATGTATAGGGAAAAAGTACAAATTGTACAGGTTCCAACCACCCTAAACTCAATTGCTTACATCACATCAGATGGAAAGGCTAATTCAAAAAGGAGCACATGCTTACATAATTCAATGTCAAGAGATGGAATTGCTAACTTGTGAAGGAGATGAAGGAAAACCACCAAAAATACAAGAGCTAATCCAAAAACACCAGAAGGTGTTTCAAGAGCTTCCAATGGAGCTCCCACCAAACTTGAAGATTGAGCACTTGATTGAGATAGAACCAAGGGCAAAACCTACCAATATCAAACCATACAAATATCCCTATCACCATAAAACTGAGATCGAAAGGTTGACTCAAGATTTGTTGAAATGTGGAGTCATTTCAAAGAGCAAAAGCCCTTATGCAGCTCCAGTAGTGCTAGTTCGAAAGAAGGTTGGATCCTTTAGGTTGTGCATAGATTACAAAGGACTCAACAAGGTAACAATAAAGAATAAATTCCCTATCCCATTCATTGATGAGATGATGGATGAACTTCATGGAGCTAAGTACTTCTCGAAATTAGACTTGAGATCAGGGTATTACCAAATCAGGGTGAGATTAGAAGACGTAGCCAAAACTGCCTTTCGTACTCATGAGGGCCATTATGAGTTCAAAGTCATGCCCTTTGGGTTAACTAACGCTCTAGCCACTTTCCAAGCCGCAATGAATGAATTGTTCCAGCCATATTTGCTAAAGTTCATATTAGTATTTTTTGATGATATCCTCATATATAGCAAAACTTGGAGAGAGCATGTCCGACACTTAGATCAAGTACTAACCATCTTGGAAGAACATCAAGTTTTTGCAAAAATGTCAAAATGCATTTTTGAAAAAGAAGAAGTGGACTATCTTGGCCACATAATATCGAAGGAAGGAGTCAAAGTCGATCCCAATAAGATCAAGGCAATCACCGAGTGGCCCAAACCAGATAACATCTCGAAAATAAGAGGGTTTCTAGGCTTAACATGGTACTATCAAAGATATGTGAAGAATTGCGCCCATAAGACTGCCCATCTAACAGATTTATTGAAGAAAAATTCATTTCGATGGAATGATGTAGCCGAAAAATGTTTTGAAGCATTGAAAAACATTATATCAACAACACCAGTATTAGCAACCTCGGGTTTCACAAGACCCTTTGTAGTTGAGTGTGATGCTTCAGGATTCGGGATAGGAGTCGTCTTGATGCAAGGTCACCCAATATCATTTAAAAGCCGGAAGCTCAATAAGAGGGAGAGTTTAAAGTCCACGTATGATAAGGAAATGCTTGCCATTATACATGCTCTATCAAAATGGCGACAATAACTCCTAAGGAGCAAAATCTTGATAAGAATAGACCACAATGGTCTTCAGTATGTCCTACAACAGCAAACATCGCCAACTGAACAACAGAAATGGATAGAAAAAATTGCTACATTTGACATGGAGATACTACATAAGAGAGGAAAGGACAATGTAGTTGTTGATGCCCTTTCCCGAAAAGATGAAGAAGTCAAGGCTTATGCAATCTCAATGGCAGTTCCAGAATGGTTAGATGAAATTCAAGGAGAATATGCCAAGGATCCAGACACCTACGCCCTAATTAATGATCCTAATCAAGGTCCAAAACTCGAATGGAGGAATGACATCCTTTTGTATAAAGGAAGAATCTACTTAAGCCCAACATCTAGGTTTAAGACCAAGGTGTTGAAAGAATCTCATGATTCCCCAACGGCAGGACATGTAGTTTTTTCCAAAACTTACTACAACGCTACGCAATCCTTCTACTAGAAAGGAATGTATAAGGACATTCAAAAGGACATAGCCGAGTGTGACACGTATCAAAGAAACAAAAACGAAAATGTCGTGACTCCAGGGCTTCTCCATCCACTTCACATTCCAGACCAGAAATTGGAGGAAGTATCATGGACTTTATTGAAGGGTTACCTTTATCAGAAGGCATGGACAAAATCTTCGTGGTAGTGGACCGATTAACGAAATAGGCCCATTTCATGGGAATTAAGAAAACTTCCGCTAAACAAATTGCTGAAGTAGTTTGTAAAAATATTTACAAATTACATGGATTTCTAAAAATCATTGTTAGTGACAAAGATGCCAAATTTACAAGCAATTTTTGGAAGGAATTATGCAAACAAGTTGGGATCACTCTTAACATGAGCTCAGCTTATCACCCCGAAACAGATGGACAAATGAAAGTTGTTAGCAAATGTGTGGAAGCCTATCTCCGTAGTTTCGTCACTAACGAGCATAATAGATGGTTACAGTGGTTACATCTTGCAGAATGGTGGTATAACTCCACCTATCATATCTCAGCCAAAATGACACCTTTTCAAGCATTGTATGGTTATGCGCCTGCCATATGGAAGGAACTCATTCAAGGTGATGCAAAAGTACCTGCGGTGAAAAGCCAACTTGAAGAAAATCAGAGAGTAATGCAAGTACTCGAGGATAATTCAACTATGGCACAAAATCGTAGAAACAACAAGCAAATCAACATAGAACAGAAAGAGAGTTTGAAGTAGCAAATTGGATATTTGTAAGACTTCAACCATACAAGCAATTGTCACTTAAGCAACAAGGAAAGAATAAATTAGCTCCTAAGTTTTATGGGCCACACCAAATTATCCAAAAAATTAACCCAGTAGCATATGAATTGAAGTTACCAGACAAGAGTCGAATTCACAATGTTTTTCACGTTTCAAATCTCAAAAAATAGTTGGGTCAACATCAATTTGCTTAGACGATACTTCCTACTTTGGATGAAGAAGGGAAACTTGTATTAGAACCAGAAGCCATCACCAACATCAGAGAAAGAAGATTGCGTTTTCGCATCATCAAAGAGTACCTTATTAAGTGGAAGAGTTATCCAGAAGAAGACGCTTCATGGGAAACCGAGATGTTCATTCAACAATATCCATCCTTTCCCTGCTTTGAGGACAAAGCATCTTAGAAGAAGAGGGCAATGTTATATACATTTCGTAATGATTAAAATAAAAACATAAAAATATAAATAAATAACAAATATATAAGAGAATAAATATATATATATAACAAAATTAGTGAGAACCAACGTGACTCTACGAAGAATCACTCAAAAGGTGTATATAAGCCAAAACTTTATTGTAAATTTTCATATTATATCATATCTACAAATTAAAAATTAATTTTTTTTTCTTCTCAAGTTCTTTGCAACTTCAGAGCATGCCTCTCTATGAGCAAAAGCTCTTGCTTAAATAGGAAAATGAGAGGGGGGGGCATCCATCACTTGAGTTGAAGTTGAGTAAGCTTGAGTCCATGAGATAAATGGGGGATTCGCTTGGAGTTTGATTGAAGTATGGAGGCGCCACATCTCCAAAAGGAGATGCGCCCTCACTCCAATCCCCATCAAACCATCTAACTCGTGCCACATGTGCCCTAAGAAGGGGCGCATCAACAAACTTTGGAGTGACTTCAGAGATCAAAGGGAGTGGTGGGACTGATTGAGATGAGAAGGTGCCACCTTTCTGTGAGGGATGAACCCTCTACCTTGATATCTTCACACCCCATGGCAAATTGCCACTTGTACAATCGTTAACCAAAAGGAGGGACGCACTCCTCACATTTAGTGATTCGCTACCCACTCAATCTACCTTAAGAATGAGGCCTTTGACATGAAGAGAAGTCTCCCTCATCCAATGAAGAGAATGACACCTTTCCCAAGATGTTTTGTCATGTTCCCTTAACTTTTGACTTTGTCACTTTATTTCATTTTGTGTCTTTTTAGCATTAATTTGACATTTTGTTGACCCATTAGAGAAAAAAAATGCTTAAAGTGATAATTTAGTCCCCCAAAACATAGGAAAAGTGGGTTTTGGGGTAAAGGACGCTCTGAATGTGAAAATGATCATCCTCGCGCCAAATTCTGCCTCTAGACCATACTTTAATACCCAATTTGAAATTTCTGAGTCAAACCTTTAAAAAATGGCCTAAGTTTGCGGGAGAATTTATTTTCCTCGCAACTTAAAATAAACCTAAGGGGGATCTAGTACATGTTCATAATGACTCAAAACAATGTCTAGCGTGCTTATATACATTGACACGTGAACTTTAATAACCTCCTAAGGCCTAACCACCAAGACGACCATTCCAGCTTTGGAGGACCGGTGAAAAACTCAAAAATTATACATCACTTATTCAACATTGCATAATTAACAAGGGAAAAATCACCTTGCAATAATAGGATTGATGTCTAAGTCCTAGGAAGCCAAGTCCTTCACAAAATATTTGCCATGCTAGCACATTTATTACAAAATCGCCATGGGTTATGAACATGTAAAAATTCAAAAAGGGGCTAAGTTTGGCCCTGAAAGGTCTTCTGAACTTCTGAGCATTGACAATGAACAAGGGACTTGACCACAACTTTGGCGGCTCACTAGAAATCCACCTAAGTGCAGCTTAGTGGATAACATTGTCATTTGTGAGGGTGTTGCTGCTAGCACTGTAGCTGCAGCTGCCTGTTAGGGCTGCTGCCCACCTTGTTGAGACCTGTCTTGGTCAGCTTAAGGTTATCGCTGCCTGTGTTGAGAGAGCTGCTACATTTGTGGACTGTTTGTGGACTGTGTAGGAGTGTCGCTACCTTGTTGGGCCACTACCTTGTTTGACTGTTTCTTGGACTGTCTTGTGTGGACCGCTACCTTGTTGGATTGTTTCTTGGACTTTTTTGTGTGGGCCACTGCCTGTATGGGTTGGTCTAAGGATGTTGTTGTTTGTGTTGAGGCCGTTGCTACCTATGTGAGCTGGTTTGAGGGTGTTGCAACTTGTGTGAAGGCTGCTACTGCTTGTGTGGACTGTGTTTAAGGCACCACTGCTTATGTGGACTGTGTTTAAGGTACTACTGCTTGTCTATAGGCTACCTCTGCTTGTGAGAACTGTTTGAGGGTACCTATTGCCTCCTGGTGGCTGTCGTCCACTGTTGTAGTCTTCCTTGAGGCTGCCATACACTGAAGTGAGGATTTTGTGGCTTCCATTTGCTATTGGACACTTGTTGACTGTCTTGGTTATTATTTTTGGGTTTGATCTTGGATACATCATACCCTCTATAAGTTGTTGTACCTTATACTGTAATTGTCCAACTCTATTCCTCAGCACTTCTCTCTCTCTCTCTCTCTCTCTCTCTCTCTCTCAGGTAAGGGCAAGACTTGTTCCATTTTTGTTGACTTGCCTTCGAGGGGCAAAGTCTGATCTGAAAGTAACTCTGAGTAGAAGGAAGGTTCACTAACCCTAACTTAATTTATTAGATCTGAATTTTATTTTGTTAAAGAGATTACTGTTGTTGTTCTTGAGTTAATGATTTTTCTGTGTATCTCTGCAGTTATTAAATTCTAACTCTAACATGGTGATTCTTAGTGAGTGTTAAAGTTGAAAGAGATGAAAACTATATCTTAAAATTTAATTTTTTGTTTCAAACCCTAACAATCCTAAAAATTCAACAAAACCCTTTGTGCTTACATATATAGTTACATACCTAAATGTAGATATTTTTTCTTTAGATACCAAGGAGATTCTCTCTCTCTCTCTCTCTCTCTCTCTCTCTCTCTAGATATATATATATATATATATATTCCACGGCTTATAGATGATTGAGTTGCAAATGCATTTTCCAATGGCATGTTTGATCTATTTAATCTATGTTCATGATTGATGAGAGAGGTGTTGTCCACTAATTTTGCACTTAGTGGATTTTTCGGTGAGCCGCCAAAGCATTGAACAAGTACACTTGTTCGTGATCAGAATTCGGAAGTCCGCCAACCTTTTCCTGGGAGTCTATTCGAAATTTTTTGTAAATACATGTTCATACCCCCTTGGGGAAATTGTAAAAAAATGTCCTAGCATTTAAATTTTTATAAAAGGCTCGGCTTCTCGGACTTGGGCATCAAGCCGACTAGCCCAGAGTGTTTTTTCCCTTGGTTATTATTGGTTGTTGAACAAACGACCAATAATTTCTGAGTTTTTCACTCGCTCCTTCAAAGCTGGGGTAGTTGTCTTGATGTTTCGGCCTTGGGAGGTTATTAGAGCCTTCGTGTCAGTATTTTTTGTCATGCTAGGCATTCCGATTGACTCGTATGAGCATGTACTAGGTCCCCCTAGAGTTTCGTTTGATTTCGAGAAAAAATAATTTTCTTCATTTTTTAAGCCATTTTTTAATGGTTTAAATGAGAAAATTCAAAATGTAAAAAAAGAGTGATTCGGAGTCCATTTTCGGCATGGTTGGGCTCATTTTCAAGCCTGGAGAAACATCTTTACCTCAGGAGCCACTTTCACCATCAGTCGGGCAATGAAAGCACCCTGTGAGGCAGTATTTGGCTAAAAGAGCTTCAGAATAGCATTTAAATGCTAAGTTTAGACAAATTGCACTAAGTCAAAATATTCAAAAAATAAAAAAATGAATATTTTAAAGGGGAGGTGACATGGCATGATGTCACCATAAGTCATGCGTTTGGTTTTAAGGAGTTACAACTCAAACTTTGGGTTATAATGGTGATTTAATTATAAGGAGAAATCACGTGAGGGTGAAGTATGAAGTGGGGCTCGCACTGATATGGAAAGAATGGTGGCTAGCGAATGGTATTAAGGTGGACCCTTCCACTTAGTAACTATATTAAAACTAAATCATGGCATATAACATGCCTTTCCAAATACATGCGAGTGATATAATGTTGATGATGTCAAGATTAAGGTAATCGTAAGCATGGTTTAAGTGGATGCGCTTGCTATGGTGTGGACCCCTTCTCCACGTCACTCAAGCACATGTTAATAAAACCATGGCATAAACTTCCAAGCCATGCGAATTGTAAGAAGCTACGAATTATTTCATTAAGAGAATGACGTGAAGGAATGAGTGGTGACGTCGAACTAAAGCATGGAGTTCACGCTGGCAATTAGCCGTACACTCGCGCTATTGGAGTTCACGCTTATTTTGGTGGTGTTCTTCCTTGTTTCATGGCCAGCTCTTAGGCTTGGCTCTCTTTACAACTCAATGCACATCCCTTTAATCTCTCACGCATTATCTCAAGAAGGCTCACGTATTGGCATGTGGAGGGTTGTTGTTGGATGATGGAGATAACAAGAAGAGGAGTGGGGGCACCTTGCCTAGGTGGAGGCCACCTCCTCACTCCCTATTGATTGCAAACTGGAGTTATGTGGTGTGTTATGGCTCCAAGCTAGGATTTGATCGGTTTATGATTGGAATCTAGATTTTTGTCAAGTGTTTTTGGCTCCCTTAGTGCCAAATTCGAATTAGGGTTTTAGCCCTTATATTTTGTATAAATAGAGGCTCTTGGAGCTCTATTCTTCATGGAGATTTTAGGCAAGAACACTTTGCCAAAATCTATATTGTAATACTTGTTTATGCTATTGGAATAAGAAGCGACTTTGGAGGTCTATGCATGAGTTCTTGGACTTGGTTCACGTTGTCTTGGTGATATCTCTCTCACCTTATCTTTTCTTAAGCAAGTCATTATTCAATTTATGTTCTAACATATAGCTTAGAAATATCTTGTTTAGATTTGTGCTTGAATATAAGGGTTTTGCAGGGATCATCTAAGGTGGAGAATGGCTTGGAAATCAAGCTAGTTTTGCACATGCAATGGTTTTTCCTCTCTAATTCTTTCTCTTGCAGGTTCTCCAAGTCCTTCTCTTCATAAAGAAAGAAACACAACAAGGAGACTAGCTTTTCCTCCATCAACAACAAACTTCAATCCTTCTTTCGGTTACATTGGTCGCTACAAGTGGATCTCTATTTTCAAGGTTCTATCCTACGTATTTTCCACTTTTTTTTGTATAAGTTATCAAGTCATTTAAATCTTTATTTCAAGCTTGCTTGGCTTCTACTAAGTTAGATCTAGGCTCTCTAGCCTTAGATCTACTTTTTCAAAGCTAGATCCATCTTTCTAAAGGCACATTTTTAAAGATCTAGTTTCATTTCCTTTTTTGTAAATCCATCTTTTTCTACATCCAAGTTTTGACTTGAGATAGCACCTTGGGATTTTGTCCCAAGGGCTGTAGATTTTTCAATAGTTTTCAGCCACCGTTTTCAAGTAAAATTTAACTCTGTTTATGACATTCTCAAAAAATAAAAGTGCTGGAAATAAACATGAAATTTTCAGACTTTAAAACACTGCTGAAACTACAATTTTTCACGGACAGAAAATAAATATCAGCATGCCATTCAACACACAGAACACAAATATTTTCGGCCAATGGCCCTAGAAAAACCCACAAGGGGAAAACCAATCAGAGAGAGAGATTTTATTATAGGGAAATTTACAGCAAAACTCGTAAATTTTCAGACCAACTTATCTCAACCCGGAAGAGAAGTTCTGCCCCGTTTTCTGTGCCAAACAAAAAAAATCAAACTCAGTTTTTTTATTTTCTGCCTCAATTTCCGTGCTGCTGTAAGGGCTATACCATACAGACCTCCAAATTCGTGCCCAAAAAAAATCCTCGAAAAATCATGCCCAGAAATATGCCTCGAAAAACGTGCCCAGTGCTTCAAAAATCATACCGTACAGACCAGCAATAAATGATATTGTCCTCTCCTCGATTTATGTGCCCTCTGCTATTGTCCTCTCCTCGATTTGCGTGCTGCAAATTTTTCCTTTCTATTTCAAAAAAGGAAACTTCTCTTCTCAACTCTCTCTTCTCACTTCAATCTGCAAAAGTGAGGCAAAATGCCTTTCCCATGCCTTTTTGAAAAAACCCAAGGTGAGTCTAATCTAACGATGGAGATTAGATTAGATCAAGGGCTGAAATTAAATGCTCATATTTTATTTCTAAAATATTAATTTCACTCACCCACTTAAATTTATCAAAAAGTGACTTTAATGCTCTAAAGTCAAATTAAATGCTTTTATTTAGGTCATTTAATGCAAGGGTCACTTTATGTCCCCTCTCTAAGTGACTAATGCAAAAGTTACTAGGGGAACACTTCCCTAGGTACAAAACTAACACTCCCTGTTACCGAGGAAGGTGTTCTACACCACTCCCAACTTGTTTCTAAAGAAGACAAACTTGCCCCTCCCCAAAGACTTCGTCAATATGTCTGCTACCTGCTCATCAGTGGAAATGTACTGAAGCGTGACTGCTCCTCTCTGAACATAGTCTCGGATGAAATGATATCTAATCTCTATGTGCTTTGACCGGTCATGAAAGAATGGATTCTCAGAGAGTTGGATACAACTCTGATTGACACAGTAAATCACTGTATGCCTAAGCTCCTGACCAAATAAATTCACCAGCAACTTGCGAAGCCACAAGGCCTCGCAGCTGGCCAAACTGGCTGCCATGTACTCATCCTCTGCAATACTCAATGCAACGGACTTCTGTTTTCGACTGAACCACGACACTGCTGCCGAGCCCAAACTGAAACAACATCCGAAAGTGCTCTTCCAGTCTGCCACACTGCCTGCCCAATCTGATCCCCTCTGACCTCCTGTAGTCCAAACCAAAATCCATTGTCTCTGAAAGATAGCGCAACACATGTTTTGCAGCAACCCAATGCACACTCCTAGGCTCAACCATGAACTGGCTAAGAGTGTTCAGTGCAAAACACAAATCTGGCCGAGTGTTGACCAGATACATCAATGACCCGATAAGCTGATGATATAAAGTAGGGTCCACCAACTCTCCCTGAGAAGCATGAAGCTTCTTCTAGTTGGTGATCATAGGTGTCGACATAGGCCTGCAATCCTCCATTTTGAATCTCCTCAAAATATCAACCACATACTTTCCCTGCCATAGGAAAATATGTCCAGGCTCTTGCCAAACCTCCAATCCCAAGAAATAATGCATTAGCCCAATATCAGTCATCTTGTACTTCGCCGCAAGATCTTTCTTGCAAGCCGCAATGGGTCTCTCTCCCCCTGTGATAAACAAGTCATCAACATATAGCAGAAGCACAAGCGAATCATCTCAAATCATGATGAAGTAGAGATTTAGTGTTAGGATTATTAATCCTCCCTTGTCCAAATTTGGTCATATGTCTAAATCGAGAGTCCATCCAGTCTATTTATAGTCATTAGCACCATTGGTTAAACTTTACCTAATTGGGGCACATGTTTCAGTTACCAAAGTGTGGGGAACACTAATTGAGGCTCACTGCCACTTATTGCACTTGATTGCATAAGTTTAGGAGTCTCCTAGATCAATCCCTACAATTTAGGAAGCAACTGGGAGTGCCGAAACCAACCAAGGTCAGTTCACTTCAGCTAATGACTAGTCAAGCCAAGTTAGGAATCAGTTACATTCAGTTCTAGCTCTCTACATTCAGTTAAATAATGGTTTAATTAATTGCACACATGTGGGTCATTTTTCTCACCTACCACAGTCAGTTAACCATTATTTAATACTAAATGTAACACTTGGTTGTGTTTTAGAACTCCGGTTATGATTTAGACAAGGACAGTTAACTACTGGGTCCTCCAATAGTGATTTAGACAAGTCTTGGTTACCTACAATCAAGTAGAGTCTAATCAATTCGAACTTCCTCATGTGGATTCAAATTGCTTGTGGCTGTTAAAGCCATTGTACTTCATTGTAATTATCTATCTGGATTACTTTTTTGATTAATGAAAGCATTCACAGCTGCAAGCCTTTTGCACTGTTTCATTCTTCAATGGCTGAGTAAATTGTGAGATCTTCTTTGTGAGTTGTGTGTTTGTCTACAGATCTATATGCTCAAATTTAACATTTAGATCTACTTCACTTTTCTGAAACCCCATACTCAACAAGTAAGAATCAATCTTGGAGTACCAAGCTCTTGGAGCTTGCTTCAGCCCGTAAAGGGCCTTCTTCAACCTGCATACATGTGTCTCTCTGTCATGCATCTCAAAGCTCTGAGGCTGCTCAATGTAAATCTCCTCCTGTATGATCCCATTGAGAAATGCGGTCTTCACATCCATCCAATGGATCTTCCAACCCATTTCCGCTGCAATGGAGATCAAGCTCCTGATAGAAAGATACCGAGCAACCAGTGCAAAAGTCTCATCATAATCAATGCCCTCAACCTGTGAAAACCCCCGCGCTACAAACTTGGGTTTGTACTTCTCCACACTCCCATCTGCTACATGCTTCAGCTTGTAAAGCCAATGAGAAGTCACCACTAACTTCCCCTCAGGTCTCAGAATAATCTCCCATACATCATTTTTCATGATGGAATGGTACTCATCCATCATGGCATCTCTCCATACTGAATGCTGGGAGGCCTCCTCAAAAGTAGAAGGTTCAGAATCTCGTGTACTAGCCACCAACAACATGCCCAATCTATCAAGTATCTTGATGGTTCTCACCTCTTCCCTAGGTGTCCCAGCCTTTAGAGCATCCTTCAAGGTCTCCTGAAGCCACTTAGGCTTCTTCTTCCCTAAAGGTTCTTCCCACACTGGCCTATCCTCATCTGAAGAACTACCAGAGCTAGAAACCCCAATCATCTGTGAGCTTGAAGCTGGTGTGCCAACACCAGGTGTACCCTATAATCCTGATCCCGTTCCCCTATAAGGTGTACCTATAATAGTAGACCCATCACCTGTCCCCGAAGACCCTGCTGGCCTAACCACTAAACCTGGTGAACCTGTGCCAACACTCTGCAGTCCTATAACCCCGGAAACTTGTGATCCTGACTGCTACGTAGATGGAACCTGTACCACAACCTGAGGTGCAGGGACCTGCTGCTCTCCCTACCCTGAATCTCTCGACTTCCTGAAGGCTCGCTCCTCTTGAAACTTCACATCCCTTCTCACCACCACTTTCCTCTAAGAGGGAAGGTAAATACGGAAAGCCTTCGCAGTCTCATCATAACCCACAAAAATGCCCTTCTCTGTAGTGGGCTCCAACTTTGTCCTCTTCTCTGAAAGGACATGAGAGTAAGTCAGACTACCAAATATACGAAAATGGCTAACTTCAGGCTTCTTGCTTGAAAAGCACTCCTCAGGTGTAATGTTCCCCACTGCCCGATGGGGACTCCTGTTCTGAAGATTTACAGCGGTGCTGCAAGCCTCAGCCCAGAGAAAGAAAGGAAGTGACTGGTCATGTAGCATAGCTCGGGTTGCTCCAACAATGGACCTGTTCTTCCTCTCTACTACTCCATTCTGCTCTGGAGTATACGAAACTGTCAACTGTCTCTTGATACCCTCCTGTTTGCAAAATCCATCAAAATCCTTGGAGGTATATTCACCCCCGTTATCCGATCTCAAGACTCGGATTTTCCTCCATGTTTGGCTCTCCACAAGAGCTTTGAACTCTTGGAACCTCTACAAGACTTCATTGGACTTTTTGCTCTTCAGAAACTAGATCCAACTTCCGCATAAGTCTGAATGTATCAAGTCAAGAGTACCAACTGACCTGCTATCACTGCTCGAAAAAGTAGTCTTGGTGTACTTTCCCAAAGCACACATCACTATGCCCTGTGCTGAACTCCGGTAAACCTGTCACCATGTGTCTCAACAACCCCAAGGCTGAATGATGCAAGTGAGCCATCCTCCTATGCCAAAGCTCACAAAGCTCACTGTCGCTGCTATGTGCCAAGGCATGTTGTGGCTGAAACAAGAGCCTATACAGTTTCCCACATCTCACTCTAATGGCAACTGAAGCAGATGGTCCTACAGTCTTGGGAAACATATGCACATGTACATCTAGGAAAGACACCCCAAGACCCTGATCCTCGATCATGGAAACTGACACTAGGTTCTTCTTCAGCCCAGGTACATACAACACATCCCGCAATACCATGGGACTCATGGACTCCCTCTGAAATGTAATGGTCCCACGTCCAACTGCACTGACTACTCGGTCATCTCCCAACACAACCTCCACATCTGTCTCTGCCTGTGAAAGCTCGGAGAACATCTCACAAGCACCTGTCATGTGGCTCGAGGCTCCGCTATCTATGTACCAAGTGCTAGAAGTAAATGCACTGTAAGAATGGTCTGTCACACAGGAAAACTCCCTCTGTCTTTCAACATCCGCACTGGTGAGAATGGATGCTCTCTCTCTCTCTCAATATGCCCAGTGCATAAAAAACACTCTCTGAAATGGTGCTGCAAAATCATCGATCTCAGTTGAAGCGGTTGCCTGCTGCTGCTTCTTCTTCTTGTTCGGGCACGTAGCAGCATAGTGTCCCATCTTGTGACATGCAAAGCACTTCACAGTGCTCATATCCTTCTTCTACCCATCCTGCTGTTGCTTGGCCCCACCCTTCTAGCTAGCTAGAAGGTTTTCTTGGACTAGTGTTCTAGTGGTCACCTTGCTCCAAGGTTGATCCCATCTCATTGTTTGATTCTTCATCTTTTTTTATTTCTTTATTTTTTTATCTTGGGAAACGTGCACTATTTTTCTTGAAAAAATGTGCATATTTTCCACTTTTGTTTGTTGGTTTTTTTGTGTTTTTTAGGCCTTTTTTCAATTCTAGAATTTTTTGAAAAAATATTAAAAAATTTGGAAAATTTTCAAAAAAAAAACATTTTTCTCTTTTTTTGTGTTTTTTTCTCAAAAAGCGTGCCATTTTAAGCTTCTTGTTTTTTTTTACTAATTTTTACAATTTTCTGCTTTATTTCAATTCTAGAAATCAGCCTGAAAATTTAAAAAAATCGAAAAAATTTCAAAAAAAAAATATTTTGACTTTTCTCGAAAAACATGCAATTTTGTACTTGCTGATTTTTTACTGATTTTCTGCAATTTTCTCTTGTTTTCCAGATTCTGGAAATTAGCCTAAAATGTTTAAAAATCTTTAATTTTAAATTCTCAAAAAATCTCTAAGTCGTTTTCGTTAAAAATCGTGCATTTTACATCAAAATCGGTGAGCTTGTCTTGTCCTTTCCAAGTTTTGATTTTGGGTCTCATTCCATTGTTTTGGTCTTTTGTTTCATCTCATAAGGCACTTAATCTTTTCGAATCACAAGTTAAAATTTGGTTTCTGAACACTCTTACTAGTCCTTGTTTAGAGCTCTTATCCACAGGTGAACTAAAAGCAAAACCAAGCAAGAAAGAACAAGCAGAACTAGGTCCAAAGACAAGGATCCAAAACCAAAAAGAAGTCATTCTCCTTTGTACAAACTCATAAGAGTTTTTCATTTTTATTTAAGTTAGTTCTCAAAAGTCTTCACAAGGGTTAAATTCCCAAGGCATTTGTACTTCATTAATAAAACAAGGCTAAGTGGGATAAGGCCTCCCATACTTGGTTTTTCTTCCCCATTTGGGGAAGAGTGTCTTTGTTCTTAGCTTAGATTTATTTCAAGTACTTAGAGTAGTTTCATTTTTTGCAGAGTAGATACTAATTGTTAATTTAGTCATCTCATCTTTTGTTTATTTGAACTACATCATCTTTATGTTCTGATTTCAAGCTGCTTGTCTTTTAACAAATAACTAAAGTCTCTTGAACTTGCCATAACACAAGTCAAGAACACTCTTTATCGGAGAGCATTCCCACTGCATTTCCTTGCATCAAGCATATAGTTTAGTTAAAGTCTCTTGAACTTCCATCATAAGACAAAGTCAAGAGCGCTCTCTGTCGGAGAGTTGAACTGTGTGCTACTAATTTAAAATCATTTCAACTCATTTTCCCATTAAAATTTACTTCGTTGATATCCCTCACCTAGTATGCTTTGCCAACCCTAAAAAGTTGGACTCGTACTCAGAACGGTGATCGGATTTGTTAATCTTACAAGTGATAACATAATAAAACTTTCACTCCACAACCAACGCACCGACGTTTTCGATAAATACTCAGATAGTGGGCAAATTCCAAGTGTGGGCGTCGGGCAACCTAATCTGGACACTCGCTGGTTAAATTCTTCGAACACCTAGCTTGTGATTCCAAACAGGTCCATCATGTCTTCGAACAGAGCCACTGAAAGTATTTCCGGTTAGGTTTCCTAGACACCTTAAGCAAGACCATCTTTAAAATTTACAATAAAATAAACCAAGAATAATTGCAAAACGTTCTCACAAACAGTTATTTTCAAGACTTGTATCTCCAACATCCCCAAGAACTATACAATTTTTGACTCCATAAGGCACTAGTCTATTTTCACTTACATGTTTTAATTAATCTGGGCCATTTGTCCTTTTGAAGTTCTACTTGAATTTATTATCTATCTGTGGATGCTTTTATTTTTCAAGTCTTTATTATACTGTTAATCTTACATCTTGTATCACAACATGGATTGCCCTTTATCTTGTGTTTATTTCATCTAAAACTGTGATCTCATCAAAAACTCCTAAACAAACACCCATCCGCATCATTCAACACCAAAAAACACTTAAAATAAATTGAGCCATAGAAACTCTTTGTTAGGGACAATCCCCCTTGGCTTCGTTAGGAGTTATCCTAAATGGAGGAGCTAGGAGTAGGTGACAGTACCTACTGTAGAAATATTGACAAAAAAAATCAGACTTTTGCCAAACACTTAGTTAAACCCAGATTTCAAACTTTACTGTCATTAAGTAAAAAAATACTTCACATGCAAAAAACCCAACAACCTTGACACTGAAACATTGAAATACTAAGTCTGTAGCAGCGGAAATACATATAAAAAACAACAGACTAATAAGCCCATAAAACAGTAGATTTTTTGTCAATGTGACCTTGGAAAAACCCCACCCCGGGGAAAACCAGTCCAAGAGAATTTTATTGCAGCATTTATCAGGCAGAAAAATGATTTACAGCAACATTTATTTCAGCATTAATGACTGTACTAGATTTCTCGAATTTTGTGCCCACCTCGTTTTCCGTGCCACTAGCAAAATGTACGGGCTGTACAGAACGATACAGAATAGTACGGATTTCTGTGCTTGAAAAAAAATTCCACTTCTCCTCGAAAATCGTGCCCATAAATTTTTCCTTGAAAAATGTGCCACTGTTGTACTATACGGAACAATACAACTTAGCTGAAAGCAAATGCCTTGAAAACTACCTAGCTCCTTGGGATTCATGCCCTCTTGAGAAAAAAAATTCTCCTTGGGATTCGTGTCCACTTGAGAAAAATTGCAGCTCCCTCTCTCTCTGCAAATAACTCAGCCAAATGCTCGCTCTTGGAAATGCTTTCCTTCAACTTGTCTTGCACGCTACCCTAGGCTATCTCTTATAACTTGAGAGTGATTTTTCACCTTCCCAATCCCTAAATCCAAAGGCCAAGATTAAATCTTGCCTTTTCAAGATCAAGGGTTGAGAAACTTTTCCCCCAAAAGTGGTTACATTTAATTTTAATAAAGTCACATTTACTTTATGAACTAAGTGCACTTTATCATAAAGTCACTTTATAAAATTAAAACAAGGGAATACTTTATAAAAAGTCCCATTTACATAAGAGTCACTTTATACCTTATAAAACAACATTACAAAGTAAAGTAGCCTAGCTAGTGCATGGACACTTCCACATACAAGACAAAAACATGCGGAGTGCCTCCAGAGCTAAATCTCTAACACTCCCTCTTAGCGAGGGAGGTACAAACTGCCATCATCATCAAGTCTCGTCCTCAAATCCATAACACTGTTCGCTGTAGGAGCTCCCTCTGAACCTGGAACCAATGCTACAACCTGCACTGAACTCGAATCTGAAGACAACCTTCTGGCATCCACCTTGAACCCTGAGATCCTAAGAGAATCAAATCCCCACTCTTGAGCATTGGTTCGCTCATGCTGGCTAAGCCTCCTGCCAGTACTCAGAAGAGACTCCCTCTCTTCCATCGAAACTCGAGACTGTACCCTTGGCGCCACTGCAGCCTCAGGAGCCTCCTGCTCCTCGTCCGAATCATCAACCGTGGGCTGTGCACTGAACTTGTACAGCTCACCGAACCAATCACCAATCAACTGTGGATCAATTAGTCCCGCTCTCTCCGAGTACATATAAACATGTCCCAAATCATCTCTATCTGGAAAAATGTACACATGTCCACTCTGAAACAATGTCGAATACCCTGCATCTTCTAGGGCTGAGACTGAGAGCAAGTTTACCTTCATCCTTGGAACAAAGAGGACCCCATCCTGATCAAGGTATCCTCCATGACTAAGTTGGAATCTGACTTTTCCAACTCCTCGCACAGCACGTGCATGTCCCCCTTCTAACTGAACGAACCGATCAGGACTAGTCTCAACAATGATACGGAATATATGCCATATTCCAGTCATATGACGTGAGGCTCCACTGTCAATATACCAAGTACCATTCTGAACTACTCCATTACTGCCGGCACTAGAAATAAGGGAGAACAACGAGAATTCCTTCTCGAATCTTCTCGCAAAGTCCGCTTCCTCTGCTGTAGCTGCAACAACTGTATCTTCTTCCTTCTTCTTCTTCTTCTTCTCAAGACACTGAGAAGCATAGTGTCCATACTAGTTGCAAGCAAAACATTGAACTTTGCTCAAGTCCTTCTTGGACTTCTTCTTGCTCTTAGCAGAAAGAACAACATTCTCTTCACTAGCACCCTCCTTCTGTCCACTGCCTTGAGATCCTTCTTGAATCTCCTCTTAAGTGAAATCATCCCATAATCTGCTCCAATCTGGAAGGTTTTTTCGAGCAACCACATACTTCACAAAGACTTCCCATTCCTTTGTGAAGCCTTTCAAGACTATCCGCACTAACTCAGAATCAGAGATGACTTCTCCAACTGCAACAAGCTCATCTTTCACTTGGGCCACCCGGGTAAGAAAAGATGCTACACCCTCACCCTTGGCCATCTTAGTTCCCTGCAGTTTTTTCTTGAGAGCCATTATCTGGTTTTCATTTTTAGCCTCATACAAGCCTTTCAACATATTCCACATTTCATAAGCAGTCTTCTTCTCAGCTACGTGTGGAATAAGGTGGTCCCTTATACCATCCAAAATCAATCTTTGGGCTTTGGCCTCTTTTACCTTATGAATATCCAAAGCAATAGGATCAAATGCAGGAGAAGTTACCACGGTGCTAACTATGGTCCATAGTCGGTTTTCTTTGAGAACAGCAGTCATCCTGACTTTCCACTGCAAGTAGTTGGACATACCGTCCAACCGATCCTCATATCTAATGCATGCAGCCATCTCTGCTATCAAAAAAAAAATAGACCAACAAAAGAACAATATCTTCACTCTTCCCCACCACCTACAAGTCACATCCAAATAAGGTTTTTCCAACACACAAGTTGTTAAAAAACACAGCAATAACCCTTGCCCAACAACTCAACGCTGATGTTGTCCCCACAATCAGCTGTAATCTCAGAGCCTCAGCTCTGATACCATGTAGAAATATTGACAAAAAAAATCAGACTTTTGCCAAACACTTAGTGAAACCCAGATTTTAGACTTTACTGTCATTAAGTAAAAAAATACTTCACATGCAAAAAAGCCAACAACCTTGAAGCTGAAACAGTGAAAAACTAAGTCTGTAGCAGCAGAAATACACATAAAAAACAGCAGATTGATAAACCCATAAAACTGTAGATTTTTGGTCAATGTGACCCTGGAAAAACCCCACCCCAGGGAAAACCAGTCCAAGAGAATTTTATTGCAGCGTTTATTAGGCAGAAAAATTATTTACAGCAAAATTTATTTCAGCATTAATGATTGTACCAGATTTCTCGAATTTTGTGCCCACCTCGATTTCCATGCCCACCTCACTTTCCGTGCCACCAGCAAAATGTACGGACTGTGCAGAATAGTACGGACTGTAAGGATTTTTGTGCTTGAAAAAAATTATGCTTCTTGAAAATCGTGCCCATAATTTTTTCCTCGAAAAATGTGCCATTGTTGTATAGTACGGACTGTACGGAATAGTACAACTCAGCTAAAAGTAAATGCCTTGAAAACTGCCCAGCTCCTTGGGATTCGTGCCCTCTTGAGAAAAAAAAATTCTTGGGATTTGTGTCCACTTGAAAAAAATTGCAGTTCCCTCTCTCTCTACAAATAACTCAGCCAAATGCTTTCCTTCAACTTATCTTGCACACTACCCTAGGCTCTCTCTTATAACTTGAGAGTGACTTTTCACCTTGTCAATCCCTAAATCCAAAGGCCAAGATTAAATCTTGCCTTTTCAAGATCAATGGTTGAGAAACTCCCCCCCAAAAAGTGGTTACATTTAATTTTAATAAAGTCACATTTACTTTATGAACTAAGTGCACTTTATCATAAAGTCACTTTATAAAATTAAAACAATGGAATACTTTATAAAAAGTCCCGTTTACATAAGAGTCACTTTATACTTTATAAAACAACATTACAAAGTAAAGTAGCCTAGCTAGTGCCTGGACACTTCCGCATACAAGACAAAAACATGCGGAGTGCCTCCAAAGCTAAATCTCTAACACCTAGCTCTGCGCTTGCCCCCAAGGCCACATCTCTCCCACTTTCTCAAGTGAGGAGACAGCTTTCATTAGATTTTTGCTGCTGGTGTGCATTCGGCGGACAACAAGAGGCATGAAGCTCATCAACACTAAACTGACTCAAATCTTTGGTTTCTTCCTAAATCACAACTAGGGGATCAAATTTAGAAGGAAGACTCCTAAGCACCTCTTGAACACTCTTCCTATCCTCTATAGCATCTCCATGAGATTTAATTTGATTAATCAGACCAACAACATGGGTAAAGAAAGATTCTACCAAATCTGAGTCTTTCATTGACAAGTTTTCAAAATCTCTTCTAAGGAGCTGTAATTTAACAGTCTTTACCTTGTCCATATATATATAAATGATTCTCTGTCAACAAGAATGGGTACCCAAATGGAGCAACAGGGTGGTGTTAACTAATGCTTATACATGTTGACAAATAGACTGCACCAAACTCATCTCTTGCCATTCTTTGTTATTTTCTCTCATAGGATCCGTAACTAGAGCATTGGTTTTAGGGCTTCGTCAATACAAAAGTGTAAAGCCCCAAGTGTAGCTGCCTTTTCCCTTGTTGCTCTTTTGGTGCTTATGATACTAGTTATTATAGTAAATTATTGCAATGACCTCTCCTATATAGTATAAAAATACATTTTAAATTTACAGTTATGTTATATACATTTTGAAGATTAACCAAGACATTATGAAAAAGACCATATGTTCTTCCAATGGGTCAAGTAGAGTCAACCCTGATAACTACGTTAAAATTTTGAATCTTGACACCCATTGTCAAATTCTCTCAATTTCCGTGATGCATGTATTATGTATCAGGTCAGCTGATTCAGTTGATCCCATAGAATCTGACCTGTAATTATCTTGATGGTGCAATATATTTTTAAAGCCGAACTGCAACTTTTATTGATGGAATTAAATATGAGTATTTGGACATTGGTATCAAGATTCAACTTAAAGCAGAGTCTTGTTACTGAATGGTCTAGGAGAAGGTTGAGTTTAATGTACATTTCATGCCATTTTATTTTGATGGCTATTATTACAAACAGGTGCAAAAGAAAGTTCGGGCACTTTCTGCTATAATTCGCATCGCTGTTGCGTTAGAGCGTAGTAACTTCAGTGCGATTCAGCAGTTGGATGTAAAGTATGCCAAAGAAAAATACATTATTGTAAGTGCCTATCTAATAATCCCTATCATATTTAAATTTGGAGTTATATTTCCAAAGTATTGACAATTCATGCATTTTGTTTTTGTGAACCTCATTTTGGCATTTTGTTATAACCCAAAGTTACTTACTAACCATGTTTTGTTCTTTGGGATGATCATCTATTTTAGCCTTTTGATTTAGGATCAGATCTATTTTCTTGCAATCCTGGTTGGAACTATACAATTTCTAAGATTAACTTGAAAAAATGCATAACTATCTTGGACAAACATTCACTACTGCTAAATACAGTAACAGTTACATGGTAGTCAAATGCAGCCTTGTAACCTGTTAAGGTTTTGCTGAAGTAGAAATTCTCTTTAAGTGTTTACATGAGACCCTTTTTCTTGGTAAAGTATTTATTGCTTGCATGATTCTTAAGAATGATATATTCATTTGATTTATCAATAAATGAAAACCCATTTCAACTAACTAACTTGCTATCTTGCTTGAAGGTTGTCACACCAGCTGTGGATCCATTAATTGGATCCTCCAGAGATATATCTCTTGAGGTTTGGGCAGCAGAATCTGAATCTAAGCACTTTGAAGAGGTAACATATAAACAACTTAACGAGTGATTGCATATTGATATTATGGACGAAAGATAAACTATTGAATGTGATGCCATTATCAGTTTAAAATTGGTTAAAAACTTAAAATAATAATAGAATCAATATAATTCAACGTTTTTGGTCAATTTAATCTTGGTCTTCGTTGACATGGCTATAGGATCATTATCTGTTGGATGCTGCATATTGTTCACTGTATTTATGTCTGTCACTGTTATTAGATCTAGCTCTTTGTAATAATCTTTGTCTCTGTCATTAGCTTCAGTCATGCTAACAGGAACTTGCCTAGACATTAATTCATTTTCTCATCTATCTCTGCCCATCTGTATAAATTCAGGTGTTTAAAAGGAAAATGTCAATTACAGTAGCTGGTAACACGGCCACTAATTAAATTGAAGCTGGTCAGATTGATCCACAGTAATGAACGAGAGAGTATGGGCAGCAGAAACAATAGTTCAGCACATCAAAGAGATATTTTAACATGAATGGAAGGCAATTTGTCTGGCACTCAAGACAGTGACCATTATTTTAACATGAAAGAAAGGCAATTTGTCTGGCACTCACTACAGTGCCTTACATGTAAGGGGATTTTGTTTATCATTTATCTGTTGATCATTTATTTGGTAGAGTGAATATGGAAAAAAAAGAAATAATTTTTGTCTGCAGATTTGAATTTACATGTGTTAGGTGTGAACACACCGCACTTTTGTTGTAATTGCCCATAATTTTCAGGAAAGACAATGTAATATGATCATTTTTACTATATTAAACAAGCCAATGTAAGGGGTGCTTGATCAATGTTGACCTTGTCAAGCAACCCCAGGCCTAGAAGTAGATGTAAATTCTAGGAGAATAGTTTATACTCTTGATTACTACGATCTTTGTGCTCGGATTCTAGTGTTTGGTATCTCAGATCTAATTCGCATTGGGTTTCCTCCTAGTGCTCATGCTTCCCTACTTAAATAGCGCGTTATTATGCATTATGTTGAATGTGTTGAAACTTGATACTTGATAGATACAATGGCTAGTTAAACTGATTGGATGTTATTTCGAAATTAAGTGAACATCTTATGTTATCATACCCTCACACTTTTTACCTAAGTTATCGGTTCACAGTCTGTAACAATAGTAATAATACTAATATAACTATCATACCCCTAAGTCGGAGAAATGGAAAGCGGAAAGCCGAAGAGAACTTTGATATGTTGCAAAATGAGAAAAAATTGTGTATATGTAAATAACATAATTTGATATGTTGAAAGCAAGTCTATTAATATTAATAGATAGTAATAAATGAAATTGAAAAGAAATTGTAACCATCTCCTTGGAAGAGTCCAAATCTTTTATACATTTATGAAGCTACAGTGTTGGATCTCTCAATGATGTTATGATTATATCATTGCCAATTGATTGTTGGGTCAAAATCTTACATAATAGCATGCAAGTCTAGCCATTTTGTGTCAATGTTGCAATGAGAGTGAAGAGCAACCCAAGGCATTGCAATTGTGTGATAATATTTGTCAGCTCACTTGTGCATTGTGTCAAGAATGCTCAGGTCCCAGGTATGTATGCTACAAAGCTCATGACATGTTCCAAGAGCATGTTTATAGGAATTTATTGTAAATGTACACACAACTTGTCTGTAAATGTACATGTAAAAAAAATCCTAAATCTTGTGAAAAATAAAGTCTATGCTTAAAATTATTGTAATGCATTCCATTTCAAGTTATGCCTTGTTTTTAAAACTTTTTATAAACATGAGAAACTTTATAAAGTTGAAACTTTTAATTATTAAAACTATAATGAAAATTTATATAAAGAAAGATTTATTAAAAATGGAAAAAAAATAAAGTAAATTCCATTTCAAGTTATGCCTTGTTTTTAAAACTTTTTATAAACATTAAAAACTTTATAAAGTGGACAACTTTAATTATTAAAACTATAATAAAAATTTATACTGAGAAAGACTTATTAAAATTGGAAAAAGAAAAAAAGAAAAAAGTTATTCTATTATATCACCATTTACACCAAACCTATAAATCTATATATATTTACTTGTTGTAAAAGGTTAATATATAAAAATTCTTTATATATTTACTTTATAAAGTTATTAATTTCTTTTTATTGGGAATGTTGTTCTGGTACTTCCGTGAGATTTGAACTTTAAACCTCGTTTTACAATTTTCTTTCATTTACACAGCACTTGCCAGTGAGTTTACATCAATGTTCCCCAAGTTTCTGGGACGGGGGAGGAAACTCCCGAGATCCAAAATTGTTCCAAAAGAAGATCGAGCCTGCAAACCTTGGAACATGATCAGTTAGATAAAATGTATGGAGATGAACTAGCGATTCAAGGACAAGCAGAGGGAGTTATCACAGATGAAGATAATAATAATGATGGCAGAGAAGAATTTAAAAGATTTGCCACTTTCGAAAAGCATTGCCTTTTTAATAAGAGGCGAACAGAAATACTGCCTCGAACAGAAGATGACGAACTTGAAAAGAGCCAAATTTCTGAGAAATTAGCGGAGGAAAAGGACGAAGATTTAATTGATTTAATTAACGAGTGCTGGCATATATCAGAGAAAACCCCAGAGCCGAAGACTTCAGAATCTAAAAAGAAGTCCGCAAAATCGAAAATAATAATAATATTAATATTAATGGATACATTTAGTAATTAATGAAAAGTCAAATAGTACAACCCCTTCGCCTCGTGAACAGTCAATGTGTATACATACACCGTCACGAGTCTCACTGTAATCATCATCTGCGTAACACAGTCCAGTTCAGTTATCAACTTATCATATATTTTAGATAGTAGATTCAGGGAATACTTACCAATATAAATTTGGCCTGATATTATGATAGTTGATTTGATTATTTAGTGAGAGTAGTATGTTGTGTTTACCAACTCACTTGATTGGGAAAAGGTTCTGTTGTTTATGTTTTCAGGTGGGAGTCCATTCAAAGCCCAACATTTGGGGGGCTGCTCAACGAGTTCAGATGGACCCTTCAGTGAGAGATAAAACCACTATCAAACCCCAGAAGGGGCTCTGGAAGGTAAGCACAGAAGACAAAAGTAAGAAATTCCGATAGCACCGAAAAACGAGATCAGAATACATAACTCTAATTGGGACCAGGATGCTGATCAAAATTCGGAGTTACAGCCAAATTCAGGACGAGTGACATTGGAGGATGTCCTGCACCAGTAGAGATTGAAGACGAATATTCAGCAGACTATTAACAGGAACAAGAGGATGAGTAACCCAATTTCCCCAAGGGATCTTTGGGTAGATCTGCCAAGCTTTCGAAGAAACCAAAGAGCAAGAGCCAACACATTTGGATCCTGTACAGAGATCTGTTCACTTGATTCTAAGAATGATACATTCATTTGATTTATCAATAAATGGAAACCTTAGTGTAACTAACTTGCTAGCATGCTTAAAGGTTGTCACACCATCCGTGGATCCATAATCTGGGTCCTCCAAACATGTATCTCTCGAGCTTTGGGCAGCAAAGCGTGAATCTGAGCACTTTGAAGAGGTAAAACTGTAAAAGTCAACAACTTCATGAGTGATTGCATATTCCAGATGAAAGATGAACTGTTGAATGTGATGTCAATATTAATTTAAGATTGGTTAAAACAGTAATAGAATCAAGATAAATTGACATTCTATAAATTTAGTTTCGTTCTTTGTTGACATGGCTCTAGGATCAGTATCTCTTGGATGTTGCATCTAATTCATCGTATAAATATTTGTCACTGTTATTATCTTTGGTCTTTATAACAGGAACTTGCCTGGGCATTATCTGATTTTCTGAATTATCTCTGCCCATCTCTATGAATTCAGGTATTAAAAAGGAAAATATCAAGTACAGTATCTGGTCACTCGGTCACTTACTAATTGGAGCTCACCAGATTGTTCCTAGTAATGCAAGAGAAAGTATAGGCGGCATCAAAAATACTTCAGCACATCAATGGCTTATTTTAACATGAAATAAAGGAAATTTGTTTGGCACTCAATATAGTGCCTTACATGTAAGGGCATTTTGTTTATGACTATCTGTTGATCATAGCCTTCTTGGTAGAACGGATATGGAAAGTAAAGAAAGAATGTCTGCAGATTTGAATCTACATGTGTATTGGGTGTGAACATACCCCTCATTTGTTTATGACTATCTGTTGATCATAGCCTTCTTGGTAGAACGGATATGGCAAGTAAAGAAAGAATGTCTGCAGATTTGAATCTACATGTGTATTGGGTGTGAACATACCCCTCATTTGTTTATGACTATCTGTTGATCATAGCCTTCTTGGTAGAACGGATATGGAAAGTAAAGAAAGAATGTCTGCAGATTTGAATCTACATGTGTATTGGGTGTGAACATACCCCTCATTTGTTTTAATTGCTTATAGTTATTAGGCAAGGCAATGTAATATGATCATTTTTTACTTTATCAAACAAGCCTACAAAAAGCACTTGATTGAAGTTGATCTTGTCAAGCGATCCCATGCCTACAATTAGATGCGGGGACTGAGAAAAGAGTTTACACTCTTTTGATTACTAGTATTATGATCTGTGTGCTTGACTTCTATTGTTCAGTATCCCAGATCTGGTTCTTGTACTATTGACTTGAGATAAGTACTCTGCCTCAGTTTTGCAGTGGGTTTTCTCCTGGTACTCAGGTTTCCCCACTTAAGCACTGTGTTCTTATATATTGTCTTGAATGTGTTGATAGATTCAATGGCTAGTTTCACTTACTGGATGTTATTGTGAAATTAAGTGAACATATGATGTTATCGTACTCTGGTTATTGCATTGATGTTATTTAAAGACCGGTTCACAGTCCATTTCAGTCCCTGCAATTTCGAGATAGCAGACTTCGGGAATAATGATCAATATAATTTTGGCTTGATATTTGGTTAGCTGATTAAATTATTTAGCTGTAGAGTATTCTGTTGTATTTACCGACTTGCTTGCTTGGGAAAAGGTTCTGTTGTCTATGTTTTCAGGTTGGAGTTCATTCAAGATCCCAGCAATATGCCATGCTTGAAGTTGCACTTTGGTGATAGCATCTTACAACCTAGATGCGGATGGAAACATTCCATAATAGTTGCTTGGAAGAGAGAGTGCACATACTAGCCTCAAAATTTTCTCATGATCAGCATCTTTCCTTCCTCAGAAATCGTAGGGGTCTTGACCACCATTTCACAGATTTGAGTGGGCAGATTCTTCCTATGACATGATGTTCTTACTATATGTAACTTTTGACCTTTATTTATAGTTTTCAATCAGTTGATTCTTGTTCAAGAAGTGTAGAGACACCCCAAGATGAAGAAATGTCTTTTAATTTTTTTTTCTTTCTCCTATAGCTTACTTCAATCATCTTTGCACATTGATAAGTATTTTTCTTTATTAGTTTCTAATGTGTATTATAGGCATCCAATCTCACTATATGTGAACTAAATTACTACGGTTTGTTGATCTCATTTTTAGTAAAACCCTGTCTGTTGGTTTAGATTTGTTATCACCAGACTTGTAGTTACCCCTGTGAGGTGGATCCAAGGTGGATGGTAGAGGGATGGGCAACCAAAGAGGTGAAACCAAGATAGCCTCGACTCCCAAATGGATGGTTGTCACGTCAATCGAGGCAATCTTCACTTGATGTTATCTTAGCCCAAGACAACAATGGGGGAGACCCAGATCTACTCCCGACAGGAGAGATCAAACCAAGACACCAAAACAAATCAATGGAAGATGAAGTACGTAAGGTGTAAGGTGAAGTAAACCCTAGCTCTATGGATGAAGTCACAAGGTGAGTTATGGGTTGGATCAAGAGGTTTCTGAAGTGTGAAATTGATCCAAGGTGGAAATACAAGTGACTTGATGGACTTGACGAAAGGTATGACAGTATCAAAGTACCCAAGCCTCAGGAATAGGATCAAAATGAAGGAAAAATTTGCCAAATGAGGGTTGCGCTAGGTTTAAGAGATCGGTGCCTTGGGATTTGAGCCCAATGGAGTCAACTAACCCTGATGCCTAGGGGGGCCACTTTGGTTTTGACCCGATCTACAATACCCAAAAATGGTTTGCCAAAAGAACAAGCGGTTTGATCCATAGAATTTTTCGATTACTTTAAATTAGGGTTTTGACAATAAAATAAACATACCAATAGATTGGAACCAAGAAACGAAGAACTAACCTATGCATCTTACCTGGATAACCTTGTAGATGCATTGATGATGATGATCTATGCCGCCCTGATCAATTTGAGAAGATTTGGATGAAGACTCTATGCAAATCGATTTGCCCAAGGAAGCCAATGTGCCCTCCCTCCTGCACAACAAACGTCAACCATATCAGATTTGATGTATCAAGAGAAATGGACAAATGCTATAGAAAAATAGCAAGATGAAACCATAGATCACAATGATACTAATGATAACCCCTTGATACAAGCGATGCCAAACAAGCGAGTTGAGGAAGCCCTACAAAAACGCCCAAGTGAAGTCGCCCTACTGTAGACAAAACAAAGTTTCCACGAAAAATATAGATTTCACCATAAATACCCAAATGCTAGGATGCAATAGACTTTCCAATCACCATCGAAGAACACCAGATGCAAAGGAGACCCAAGAATTTCCACAAAAGAGTTTTTATATTATCAAGATTCCAAGAACCAAAGACCCCTTTACAATGAGAAACTCTCCCCTTTAAATAGGACAGAGAGATAACAAAATCTTAACCACCTTTCAAATGGATGGCTAAGATTAAAAGATCAAAATGTTCTAATCAACGGTTGAGATGAGCTCAACATAAAGTACATGGATCAATATAATAATATAATACATCAATGGACCAAATCGCCCTAGGAGAGGGGATCCCACTCAATATAACAAAATAAAAATGAATAAAGTTCATTGTGGGTCCAAGAAATATTAACTAACACCCCTAGTGCGTCCCCATGGCACAATATAAATAGAAATATAATATTAAGTGCAAAATAGTGCCTCTCTGGGAAACCGTGAGCCTCCAAAAGCTCCAAAAAATCATAAAATATGCCGAAGAGATGGGTGTAGGTCCATCTGAATTCTGAAACTGCTGGAGAAGAGGTGGAAGACATCACACATCATCAAAACTCATCCCATGCCATTTCCTTGCCTCAGTAGCCTAAATTGAATTCCTCAGTAACCATTTTCACCATTTTTAATTTGCCTTGAGAACTGTGGCAATGCCCAAACTGCCATCTAGAGTGTTTGCGTTGTCAAACTGAGCCCGCTAGGCTTTCTGGGAGGGCGTTAAAATGGTAAAAACAAGTGGTTGGACCACCCCCTCCTCATACAGCGCCCTATGTGAACCAATCAAATCACCCTTCTGCTCTGACAGGCCATTTAACATGGCAAAACTGCACCAAAATGGTATACTAAGACAAATCATCATTGTAACTGCCCGAAACTGAAAGCAATCTGTCTCATAGGACTCAGGGATCCCAAATCCATCTAAGGTGCATACTCATACACCCTACAGATCTCTGCATGATCATGTACAATATATAATATGCCCGAACAGATAAAATAATAATCTGTAAATGATCAAATCAATAATATGACCCAGGCTAACATCAATCTACTGCAAGTGTTTAGAGGTTAAGACATGCCCTACAAATCATTCAAGTAACAATTATAACAAGTAGTAATCATTTCATTGGCGATCTACCAACCAAATATATATAGTTTTTTTAATTAATTATAACTCAGACCAGACTTTCAAGACCATACTCACTTCATAGTTGTAATCAATTTGCTAGTGAAGGGTGAAAGCTAAAAATCAAAAGCCTAGGCTAAAGGGTGACTACCAACTTGACACTGTGACACTTTGGATATGGAAAGGGGATACTCACTTTAGCATATGCCAGACAAGCAATAACACAGGGGATGGCAGTGTCTCATAAAAGAGTAAGTTACGTTTAGAGGTGTTTATTCACCTTGACTAATGCTCACAATCCAAATCAAATAAAAATGAGGCCAGGAATCTTTAGATATAATTTTTAAGAACCATTGCTTTTTGGGCCTTCGAGTTTTCATAGCCTTGATCCATGCATTTGTTACACGGATTTTTATTTATTAAAGATTCATGCTCCATGCGTGTTTAAAAACACTTGTTGCATGGGTTTTACATTTCACATTTCACATTTACACTTCAAAGCCAATTTCATTAAGCTTGCCTTGCATTCATGTATGTTCAAAAACACTTTTTTTCATGAATGGGATTTTCACAAGATATTCATTTCATTTCCATATACATTGTATTGATGGCAGCGCTATTTGTTCCAGGTTTAGCCAACACAACCTAGGCAACTCAGAGCTGAGACACAAATAAACAGGGAAGCTTTATCCAACAAAGAGGCTCTAGTGGGGAAAGGTCCTCCATACCACAAGTCGAGTAGTAGGTCGAGTTA
The DNA here is from genome assembly GCA_001517045.1 of Pseudotsuga menziesii. Lineage (NCBI taxonomy): Eukaryota > Viridiplantae > Streptophyta > Pinopsida > Pinales > Pinaceae > Pseudotsuga > Pseudotsuga menziesii. Next base: position 40,571 of record LPNX010922307.1, on the reverse strand, counting down.
GAAACATAATTGGAAGGTAATGGATGGGTGGAGATAGTGAACGATGAAACCAACACTAGCAAGCCAAAGTATGGTGGGAATGATTACCTCTATTCTCCCTAAGGAGGGTAAAACCAATGAGTATGGATCAAGAACTTCCAGGTCTAAGTAGGGACATACATACATAATATCAATACAACCAGGTCCACATATTTATATGACCACCAGATCATGACACTAGATGCTAAGACATGTCACAAGAATGAGTATAAAAGCAATAATAACCATAACACAATATAATATATGTTGAGTCATATACATTTAAATAACTAATTTGAACCAACATCTGTCCACTGAGAAACTGCTGCTGCAACTCTGGGCAATACTAACTGCTCTGCTACATCAGTCCTCAGGTCTGAGTGTCCTAAGACTCGGTCATGGCATGGGAAAGTACTATAGTCTATCATCAAATAGTGATACATCATAGATGCTCATCTCAGCATCTCATATGTAAGGGAACTGGCTGAAACAGTGTACTGGAATCTGAAAAATAGAATATGGTAGCCCGTCTATTAAATATGTGATAACATTTGGCTCCAGCTATGACAAGTGCTCTGCTGAATAGAGCGCTTGAGAACCTCAGAATCTCTGGTCCTCGCACTCTGCTACCCGCATCCTCGATCCATCACTCCAGCTTTGCAACAACTACCAAAATGTCATCCACTACCTGCAAAATGTACAGAGCTATACCAAACTCACAGATCGGTCGTCAGAACAATGTGTAGATAAAAGAAAGTACTGAAACTGAAATGCATGAAACTGAAAAGCAGAAAGTAAATCTAATCTATTACCATAACTTTAAGAAAAGTTTGATTTTATTGTGCAGGAAAATGGCAAAACTCGGAACTACACTAAGAGCTTCAAAAGCAAGCTTTAGGAAAAGACAAAAGGTGCTAGACTAAAAGGCTAAAAGAAATAGACTACTGCCCAAAGAAGGCTTATTCAGATCCTACCTACTCTAACCTATCAGGAAAGAAAAGATTCCAGGCTAAGTGAGGTCAGGGATATAACCCCTCCACTCCCTTTGGTTGATAGGAAGTAAGATTTGTCGTCCATTACCAGTAGCAAGAAAGCACATGTCACCAATGCAACGCTCAACGGTGAAAGGTCCAACCCAAATGTCTTAGCTTGCCCTGATCGGATATACAATAAGTGGTTTGGGATAAGGACTTGACTTCCTATGGGGAATTTGTTCCTATTCACTGATTCAAGAGAAACTTCAATGTTACGTATAGGCATGGGATGGACTTCAGCAAGGTTTCATGGTTGCGGGGTGATAATCCTTGAGCTCCTCCTGGAAGGAACTGCATCAAATCTGGGTGGGCCACCATCTATGGGAATAGCTACCCTACCAACTAGGATTTCTCTAACTTCTCTCCTCATCTCCTGGACACTAACACTAGGCCCTTCCTCATGAGGAGACATTACATGTCCGACAATTTCCCCTACAGTCCAGAAATCTCTATGTTCTTCCAAGGGATGAGGCATATGGGATATAACTAGTACTGTGGCTAGAGCCTTCCCCTTTAGGAACAGGAATGTGCATATTTTCCAGCTCGGTTGGAACTACTTCTGAATGAGATGCCAAAGAACTAGGAGTGTGAGAAAGATCATGATTATGATGACTAGATGACTCAGGTGGCAGAATAAATTGGGGATGAGAGGATATGCAGATAAAACATTATTTAGAGAATCTGAAGGAGTCTAAAATATAGCAAGATTGTTAAGATTAAATTCTCCTTCAGGTGCATCATTAATTAAAGCATCCTCTTCCCAGCTTAGAGAGTTATCATGGACTTGAGTTAGATTATCGTCTTCTAAAGACACATGAGATAATGAACCAACAACATCAGAATAATGGGAGCTATTGCCTTCGTCACCAACCTCTACGACAGCAGCTAACTCAGGATGGTTCACCCATGGGTAAATAGGTTCAAGCCCTTGGCTTTCCCTTTCTCTATTATGGTCAATTAAGGAAAACCATTCACTTATTCTATAAGGAATTCTTTCAACATGCCTAGCATCATCAATTTCATCAACTTCAAGTGTAGGATTCTCAATTATTTGCTCTTGATCTATTGCATTATTATGTTCTTGACCTTGAGATTGATTTTCATTTCTTCTCAATTCTTCCAACTCCTTCGAACATTTGTTCCTAAGCATTTCCAAATTAATTCTCTTAGCAATTTCAGCTATATGTTCTTCTTCAAAAGAGGAATCAGAATCTTCCATTGCCATGAACATGTTTTCAGGTCACTCATACTCCCAAATTTCATTTTCATCTTCCACAATATTAGTTTTAACATTATTAAGCAATTCATCTCCATATGTGTTTTTAATCCCTTCCTCAAAGTTTCCAAATGCTTGTCATAACAAGGTTCTCTATTAATCCTAATTAGAGAACCGTCAGAATTTGTAACACAAATACATGACAAATCCATCACAAGGTATCCACCTAGACCAGCTGCCCACTTTCTAGATAAAATCATTCCATACGTTGGAAGCAAGCCAATAACAACTACATCCATCATAATGGAAATGTTTGAACATGCAAACAGATCAGCCCTAAGGTTTTTTATCAAACCATAGGATTACACACGTCTAGAATCTATACCACAGACATTCGCATAGGGTCGAGTCACCTCCAATCCCATTTCCTTCATGACATGTAAGGGCATCACATTCATAGCTGCTCCAGAATCCAACATGCAATTATGCAGGAGCATATTCTGAATGTGCAAGGTTAGGTAAAAGGGAGGGTGATCCCCGTTCTTTCTCTCATAAATTGCAGACTGGATATTGATAGGTGGATCCTTTTCAACTTTGCTAGGTTGTATTCCACTAAGGATCTATATGTGACATGATTCTAAGACAACCTCAAGAGTCTTTTCTTGGCCAATGCCATCAAATAACTCCTTTACTTGGCTTCTTACTGAGGGCACTTTCATCCACTCAGTGACATGGATATTACACATTATCTTGCTTAGCTCTTCATATAAATATTCAAATTAAAATCTTCTAAGGCAAAATCTTCTTCTTCCTTTTTATCTTCATTAATTTCTTTGCTTTTATCTAGGAAAGAAGGTTCGAGATCAATTCTTCATTTTTAGATTTTAATCTGTGGTTGTTCTTTTGTTTCGGGGAGATTTATGGCACAAGATGAGGGGCTGGTTTCATCAGCAAAATCTTCTTCTTACTCCCATGGCTCTTCTTCCAAGAGAATCCTTCCAAACCCATCATCGGAATATAAGTCATTAATAAAGTTGATGTTGTCTGGTTGGTCATCAGGACAATTGGTGTCAAAAGGTTCTTCATCTGTTTCATCTCACCAATTCACATTCTTTTTTTCAGAACTCTCTGGATATTCAAGTCGTCGTCTATTGTTAACTTCCTCGGGCCTTCTATTATTGTTCTAGTAGGGCTTAGGGCCATAAGGGTTTCTATGTCCCTCAGGATCATGAAAACTAGCGACACTTTTTGTCATGACAGTTAGTTGTCTCATCATCTATTGCATGGTTTCTAACATGTCTTTTGAATCCTTTAGTTCATTCACAGGTTCCTTATGCCTTCAGAGTTTAGGGTCAAATCTAGAATTGGATGGGGCAAAGTGATATTATTATCCTTCCATCAAGTCATTGGGATTCTTATCCTTCAAGTGATATCCCAGCCACCCTTCAAAAGCATTCAAATAATGAATAACAATTGCTTGGTCCTTGGGTTTAATTTCTTCTGGGATATTTCCTACAGTCTTGTCAAATCTTATGTTAAACGCATGGACTGTTTCATTCTCCTTCTTGATGTCAAACAGTTGATGTAAGAGGAATTTCCCATCTAACTTGTGAGACTAGTCACTATTAAGCTTTGCGACAAAATTGTCATACCCATTGATGGATGAGGCAGGCAATCTATCAAACCACTTCCGTACATCTCCTTCCAAAGAATGCAGAAGGCCCTTCATGAAGACATCTTCATAAGATGCTCCATATGCTTCCATGTGTTCCCAAACTTTGTCAATATGATCTTCAATGAAGATAGCTAACACTCCATCAAACTTGGGAACTTTTTCAAAATATTTATTAGGCATGTCATGGGGGGCTCCCTAGATCAGGGAAAAATCTAAAGGAGATGGCTTGGCCTTCCTTCCAAAAATCCTAGGGTTCTGTGGAGGAGGAACATTTTGTTTTCCACTAGTGTTTGTTCCAGCCATTGGATTAGATGAAGTTGAAGGAGATCCAAAAAGATGGCTCAGGAAAACAGTGGGACTAGATATCTTCCAAAAGAAACTGGAAGAGTTATCTTTAGTTTGTCTGTGGTTCCTCATGTAAGTTGTAGGGATTTCCTCAGGATTTACAGGATGTTCTAAGAACTTAAGATTAATATGTTGGGTATGGTCCTCAGTAGAGTCGTGGGCTGGAGTCGCCAGGTGAACCACACCAGTAATTCACCAAAAAAAAAATGTCGTAGGAGAGGTGAGTTGAGTGAATTAAGAAGGTGATTGATAAAATTATGGAATTATAAATGCAATCACCAAGGCAAAATAAACCAATGTGATAAGATATGGATTAACGCACGGACACTCGCAGACACCGAAGGCAAGCCTCTACCTCCTCGGCAACAGCGCCAAAATGTTATCAACAGACTTGTAGTTTCCCCTATCACGAGGTGGATCCAAGGTGGATGGTAGAGGGATGGGAAACCAAAGAGGTGAAACCAAGATAGCCTCGACTCCCAAATGGATGGTTGTCACGCCAATCAAGGCAATATTCACTTGATGTTATCTTAGCCCAATACAGCAATGGGGAAGACCTAGATCTACTCTCAACAGGAGAGATCAAACGAAGACACTAAATCAAATCAATGAACGATGAAGTACGCAAGGTGTAAGTTGAAGTAAACCTTAGATCTATGGATGAAGTCACAAGGTGAGTTATGGGTTGGATCAATAGGTTTATGAAGTGTGAAATTGATCCAAGGTGGAAATACAAGTGACTTGTGAGTTTTACTACTAGATCCAAAATCAAGGTACCATCGAATAATGAAAAAATCTGTTGCCTTGGGAACCGTGTCCAATGCAGGGATGTTAAGGACAAGATCGGGGATATCTAGTACCGATGGATGGACTTGACGAAAGGTATGATAGATCAAAGTACCCAAGCCTCAGGGATAGGATCAAAACGAAGGAAAAACTGGTCAAATGAGGGTTGCGTTAGGGTTAAGAGATCAGTGCCTTGGGATTTGGGCCCAATGGAGCCACCTAAGCCTGACGCCTAGGGGGACCCACTTAGGGTTTGACCTGATCTACAATATCCATAAATGGTTTGTCAAAAGATCAAGTGGTTTGATCCATAGAATTTTCCGATTACTTTAAATTAGGGTTTTGACATTAAAATAAAGGTGCCAATGGATTGGAACCAAGAAAAGAAGAACTAACCTATGGATCTTACCTAGATAACCTTGTAGATGCCTTGATGATGATGATCTATGCTGTCCCGATCAATTTGAAGAGATTTGGATGAAGACTCTATGCAAATCGATTTGCCCAAGGAAGCCAATGTGCCCTCCCTCCTGCACAACAAATGTCAACCATATCAGATTTGATGCATCAAGAGAAATGGCCAAATGCTACAAAAAAATAGCAAGATGAAACCATAGATCACAATGATACTAATGATAACCCCTTGATACAAGCGATGCCAAACAAGCGGGTTGAGGAAGCCCTGCAAAAACGTCTAAGTGAAGTCGCCCTCCTGTAGACAAAACAAAGTTTCCACGAAAAATATAGATCTCGCCACAAATAACCAAATGCTAGGATGCAATAGACTTTCCAATCGCCACTGAAAAACACCAGATGCAAAGGAGACCCAAGAATTTCCACAAAAGAATTTTTCTATTATCAAGATTCCAAGAGCCAAAGACCCCTTTACAATGAGAAGCTCTCCCCTTTAAATAGGACAGAGAGATAACAAAATCCTAACCACCTTTCAAATGGATGGCTAAGATTAAAAGATCAAAATGTTCTAATCAACGGTTGAGATGAGCTCAACATAAAGTACATGGATCAATATAATAATATAACACATCAATGGACCAAATCACCCTAGGAGAGGGGATGCCACTCAATATGACAAAATAAAAATGAATAAAGCTCATGGTGGGTCCAGGGGGTATTAACTAACACCCCTAGTGCATCCCCATGGCACAATATAAATAGAAATATAATATTAAGTGCAAAATAGTGCCTCTCCAAAAAAATCGTGAGCCTCCAAAAGCTCCAGATAATCATAAAATATGCTGAAGAGATGGGTGTGGGTCCATCTGAATGTTGAAACTGTTGGAGAAGAGGCGGAAAACATCACACTCATAATCAAAACTCATCTCATTCCATTTCCTTGCCTCAGTAGCCCAAATTGAATTCTTCAGTAGCCATTTTCACCATTTTTAGTCTGCCTCGGGAACTGTGACACTGCCCAAACTGCCATCTAGAGTGCCTACGTTGTCAAACTAAGCCCACCAAGATCTCTGGGAGGGGGATAAAATGGTAAAAACAAGTGGTTGGACCACCCCCTCCTCATACATCGCCCTAGGTGAACCAATCAAATCACCCTTCTGCTCTGGCATGCCATTTAACATGGCAAAACTGCACCAGAATGGTATACTGAGACAAATCATCATTGTAACTGTCCGGAACTGAAAACAAACTGTCTCATTGGACTCAGGGAGCCCAAATCAATCTAAGGTGTACTCATACACCCTACAGATCTCTGCATAATCATGTACAATATCTAATACGCCCAGACAGATAAAATAATAATTTGTAAATGATCAAATCAATAATATGACCTAGGCTTTCATCAATCTGCTGCAAGTGTTTAGATGTTAAGACATGCTCTACAAATCATTCAAGTAACAATTATAACAAGTAGTAATCATTTCACTAGCGATCTACCAACCAAATATATAAAGTTTTTTTAATTAATTATGACTCAGACCAGACTTTCACGACCATACTCACTTCATAGTTGTAATCAATTTGCTGGTGAAGGGTGAAGGCTAAAAATCAAAAGGCTAGGCTAAAGGGTGACTACCAACTTGACATTGTGACACTTTGGATATGGAAAGCGGATACTCACTTTAGCATATGCCAGAGAAGCAATAACACAGGGGATGGCAGTGTCTCACAAATGGGTAAGTTACATTCAGAGGTGTTTATTCACCTTGACAAATGCTCACAATCCAAATAAAATACAAGTGATGCCAGCAATCTTTAGATATGACTTTTAAGAACCATTGCTTTTTGGGCCTTCGAGTTTCCATAGCCTTGATCCATGTATTTGCTACACGGATTTTTATTTATTAAGGCTCCATGCTCCATGCGTGTTTAAAAACACTTGTTGCATGGGTTTTACATTTCGCATTTCACATTTACACTTCAAAGCCAATTTCATTAGGCTTGCCTTGCATTCATGTATGTTCAAAAACACTTCTTTTCATGAATGGGTTTTTTACAAGATATTCATTTCATTTCCATATACATTATATTGATGGCAGCGCTATTTGTTTCAGGTTTAGCCAACACAACCTAGGCAACTTAGAGCCGAGACACAAATAAAGAGGGAAGCTTATCCAACAAAGAGGCTATAGAGGGGAGAGGTCCTCTATACCACAAGTCAAGTAGTAGGTCGGGTTAGAAACATAACTGAAAGGTAATGGATGGGTGGAGATAGTGAACGATGAAACCAACACTAGCAAGTCAAAGTATGGTGGGAATGATCACCTCTATTCTCCCTAAGGAGGGTAAAACCAATGAGTATGGGTCAAGAACTTCCAGGTCTAAGTAGGGACATACATACATAATATCAATACAACCAGGTCCACATTTATATGACCCCCAGATCATGACACAAGATAATATATGTCGAGTATAAAAGCAATAATAACCATAACACAAGATAATATCTGCCAAGTCATATACATGTAAATAACCAATCCGAACCAACATCTATCCATTGAGAAACTGCTGCTACAACTCGGGGCAATACTAACTGCTCTGTAAATGGCTACATCAGTCCTCGGGTCTGGGTGTCCTGAGACTCAGTCATGGCATGGGAAAGTACTATAGTCCATCATCAAATAGTGATCCATCATAGATGTTCATCTCAGCATCTCATAAGTAAGGGAACTAGTTGAAACAGTGTACTGGAATCTTAAAACTAGAATATGGTAGCTCGTCTACTATATATGTGATAACAAGATTTTTCATCAGCCAAGAATGCAAAAGATCATGTGGATGAGAAAGGCAGAGAAGTTAGAAAGAGGTCCTCAAGCATAATAATGATAAATGTCAAGCTACTAAGAAGAAAATTTTAAAGTGACTACGATAGAAGGGGCTCCAGAAATAGTGACGAGCCCCTAAAAACAATGGGATGAATGTGGAGCAGTCATATGGATGATTCGCGGAAATTTCTACCTTCAGTTTGTGAGTTTGCTTGTATTTCATAAGGCAGTGATCTCAAATTTAGAGTCAATATGCACAGGGCACACTAGATGAAAAAAGTTTATAAAACTTGTAGAGAGAACAAAACTATTATGTAAAGAGGACGTCATAGTTCTAGAGGTAAGTGTATTTATGTAGAGTTGATAATAGGTCAAAATATTAGACAAAGATTCAAAGAATTTGATAGAAATTAGGGTTGCTAGAAGTGTGGATTTGAGATTGGTTTGCATTAAGGCTTAGTACTAAATAAAGTTCATCTTTCATAAAACCATTGGGCCATTATGGATGAAAGATAAACTATTGAATGCGAGCCATTGAAAGATAAACTTTATTGATATTATGGATGAAATATGAAATATCCATTATGGTACTAAATAGAGCCATTGAAATGTTTAAAGGTAATATGAAACCAATTTTCGAAGAAGTTTGTAAAAGTTTGATAGGTGAGCCAAATATATTAATTTCTTTTGGTCTGTTTAATGGTAAAGCTCTAATGGCACCTAGTAAAATGAATCTTAATAAAAGTTTTAATAAAAACTAAATCACATAAACAAGGATCAACTCCTGAATCCTAATAAAAGTTTTAATAAAAACTAAATCACATAAATAAGGATCAACTCCTCACTCTTCTAGTGATGATGCTTTTAACATGGTATCTAATAAAAAGAAAGTGTATAATCCTTGTAAGTATTTTGGAAAGACCAACAACTGTGAAAATATTTGTTTTAAATGGATATGTGAACTTGCTAAAGCCAAGAAGTCTTCCAAAGAATAATAGGAAGCCATGTGTGCCTATTATGTTCAACCTAGTAAATCTTCTTCTAATGTGGAATTAATAATGGATTTTGGTGCTTTTAACAATATGTCTAGTACAACTTTATTTACATCTTACGACACTAAAAATCAATCATCACAAAAAGTATCTATTAGTGATGGTAAATATCTTTCAGTAGTAAGATCAGGTAATGTTAATGTTTCTAATAGTAAATTGGAAGATATTTTTCATGTCTAAGGAATGCCCATCAACTTACTTTGTATTTATCATACATGGCATAGGTTATAAATTTAAAGCTTGGCCTGATAAACATGTGTTAAATGATATCTAGCATAACTTCAAAATTGTTTTTTTTGTCATGTTGATCATAATGTTGGATTATATAAATTTATTAGTTTTAATTAAAGTAAAAACCAACATTTTTTATTCCTATGTTGCTCACACTGATAAACAAAGTAAATTATGGCATGAAAGATTAAGTCACTTGAATTATGGTAAAATGCAAATGATGTCTAACATGGTACTTGACTTACCTTCAATTTATTTCACTAAAGATGCTTGTGAAGGTTGTGCTCTTGGTAAATATCATAAGGAAATGTTAAATATCACAAGGAAATGTTTCATAAAGGTAAAACTTGGTGTGTTAAGGAACCGTTGCAACTAATTCATAGTGATATTTATGGTCTTCTTGAAACTCCTGCCTTGTTTCATGCAATATATTTTCTTACTTTTATTGAAGACTTTAGTTGTAAATCTTGGGTTTATTTTTTGAAGCATCAAAGTGAAACCTTTGGTATATTTGAGGCTTTTACATCAATGGTTGAAAAAAATGGTAAAAGTATTAAGATTTTCAGAACTGATAATGGAAAGGGAGAATTCACTAAAAAAGAATCTAATGCATATTTATCTAAGTATAGATTTCAACATCAAAAGATTGTTCCTTATACACCTCAACAAAATGGAGTAGTTGAAAGAAATGATAAGACTTTGGTTGAAATGATTAGATGTATGTTTTATTCTAAAGGATTACATAAACATTTTTGGGGCTAAGTGTCGAGGCCTAGAAAACCCCAGGTATCGACAGTAGGAATTCTCCCCAATAACCGTTCCCAATCAGCTCGTTTATTGTTTGGTATGGGGAATTCGTCCAGTTTACGGTCCGGCTACCGTAAATTTAAGTAACGGTTTAAATCTGTTTTACCGATTGCTACCCGATCAACTGTTTATGTGTATTTTATTTTATGTTTTATAATGATATGCGGGTGCCTAAATTTAAATTTAACTTGATTAGGAAGCAAAGGGTTCACAATGTGATGCGTAGGTTCTTACCTCCCGTCTTATCTCCTTCATTCATAAATCATCGAAAGCAAATTACTAACTTAAACTAACTATCCTATCCCTAGGGAGCAAATTATTATTTATGTGAGTAGTGTACTGTAAAATATGCATAAAGAATATTACAGGTAGTTGATATAAATCAAAACACATGAATACAATAGAAAGATAAACAAAGAGATAGCTCAATGTTGATTAAAACTTACATTACTCAATTTGATGCATAAACTTCATCAAATAACAAGAAATCATTCATAACATAGAAGTAATTCAAAAGTCAGAACGATCTCACAGGTTCACAGAGTAAGCTGAAACAGAAATAATTCTATATTCAACCATCCACACAGCATGCATTTGAAACTTGAACAGCTCCTTCTCCAGCAGAAAAATCAGTCCTTTATTATAAGAAGAAATAGTTCTTCTTACATAAAGCCTTTCACATAAGAGTGCATGGAAAAGCCCTCTCTCATTCGATTCTACCTATACTTATATATTTCCAAATGACCTTTGGTCTCCCTGCCCTTTGGGCTTCCTTTACAATTCGGTTACAAAAATAATTTGGCATCTAGTGTGCTCACTAATTAAGACAAAAAATACAAATATTAAAAAATAGGTTTCCCATGTGTCAATAAGACAAAACACTTTAAGTGGACCTGGCTAACTCATCAATAAACTGCTTCCATGCCATGGCATCCGTAACTATTTTCTCAAAGTTTGATGGCTCCAAAAATATGACAGTGAATTCGTGTTTGGCAGCCTGAGCCTTTATGTTAGCCATTCTGACTGGAAGCACTCGGAGCTGATATTCCAATAGACAGTTGCTTACTGCTGCCTGGGCAATTACACTTTTGAGCACCTTTTCGTCCAAACTTTTAATTAGATGTATGCCCAACACATCTTCTTGCAATATAGCATGCAATTCTTTCAAATGTTCTTCATGTGCAGGAGTTCATCTAACATTTTCTTGGATGATGTTTGGCACCTGTTGTGAGTTGTAAGTACCTTCTCACAAAACTCCATGCATTGGTCCTTGGTTTTCTTGACTGTCTCCATCAACTTCTCAGCAGCTTTATTACCAAAACCTATCAGTTCATATTCAAGTTGCATTCTCTCCGAATCTTTGACTAGTGTATTCGCTAGGGGCTCCTTGGTTGTTACCAATGATGTCAATCTTCCTTGAATGATTTCCATGACATTCTGAGTCCTGTCTTTGAACTGAGAAGCTATGACTAAGATTTCTTCCAGTCGAACTTCTACTTGCCTGACCTTCAAAACCTCCTCCGCGATCTAGACTTGCATCTGATATATTTTGCTCCTGAGCATAAGAGCATGCTTTGTCAAAGGTATTATGTTTGTTCTTTGTTCGTTTGCTACCCTCAACAACACCTCCAACGAGCTCTTTTGAGCCTCTAGTGCCACCACCTGGGTTTCATATTGTCCTGCTTTCTATTCAGTCGTAGACTCCTGTGTTTCCAACTCTGCAATTATGTTTTCCCATTCTCCTTTCTCTTTACTAAGATTCATGTTTGATAACTTCAAATTATCCCGTTCTTCTTCTAGGGTTTGGTATTCCTGTTGAAGCCTCTCATAATCTGAAATAGTAGCTTCATACTTTCTCTTTGATTCTCTGCCTACCCTTTCTTCCAAACACACCACATCATATTGTTTGGATGGGGTAAATGGTACTAATCCCATTTCAACTATGGGAAGATGGCCTCTGGTAAGTATGTTGTTTGGATCGTTGCTGCTGCTCCCCTCAACTCCAAAGGTCTTCCCTTTCAAACGCTTGCTCAAACCAGCCATGCTATAAACATTCATGTATACTTTTTCCTCCTTATCTACATAGTTTGTATATTCAAAATTCACCTTATGAGCTTCCACCTTACCTTGGGAGTCATTTCGGTGAAATCTCTTTTCTCTGAAATGGAAGCTCTCCAGTTCTTTAACAAATTCTGGAGCACCCTTAACCTTGGAAAACTTGTAGCTTCCCACATAGAACGGTACTGATGGGAACACATCTTTCTTCAAATCAAACAAATAATTCCCAAAACCATCCAAAAAAACTTGTCTTACAGCTTCCTTGTGCACTATGTAATCAGTCGCATATTTGGGCAGCAATGAGGGGGCTTTGTTTCCCCCATACATCCTTAGATATGTACCTTCTTGGGAGAAAAAGTAATCCCCACATTCCTTGATGGATTCTAAAGCTCCCTCATATAAGCATGGACACTCTTCAAGGAAAATCAGCTGATACAGGGGCCTCAGAAATTATTCACATATCAATTGGTAATGACTATGATACTTATGAGCCCCAGTATCTGGTACGCTATGTGTATAGGGGATTTTCCCCCTTTCCACAAGTAGTTGAGTTTCTCAAACCTGTGACAGTAGAATATGCAGTCTATTAAAAAACACGACATAAAATTATTATTTGCTTTGTTGCAAGCCTTCCTGAGTTGCTTTGATGCATTTGGCCAAATTCATGGACGCTATGTCTACCCAATTAAAAATTCCTCCTTCCATGGATACATAGTACATAAGTGATCCAACCAAAATTATAAAGTTTCCCATCAACTCTACCGTAGAGCTTGCTCAACATCAGTGCTATTATTTTGAAAGGAGTCTGAAGATGAGCAATCTCATACTCCCCAGATTGTTTGTGTCGGAACGTCTTTCCCTCAGCCACCATCATCTTCGTTGTGGCTGTATAATCAAACTTTAGGCTCCTAACCCATTCTCTTGTCACGTTGATTTCCTTTTCTGGTAAGCTATAGGCTGCTGATATAAATGCAGGCGCAAAAGATGCCACTCCCTTATTTTCCTCGTCATTTATCATCATCCCTGTGGTATCTATTCTTGGCAAGATCCACCCAATGACTTCTGCGCATGGGAGAATTTCAAGTCTAGTAGCCACCTTAGTGATCCCAGATCACAATATATTTTCATACAAGGGCAGGTCTTCCAACCTTGCCTCTGGGACCTTCTTTTCCACCAATATGTGAAACATCTGACCCCACTTGAACTCGGGTTCATCTCCATTTATGGCCTTCGTATCTTCATAAATGATTTCTACCCTTGTCACGGACGCAGCTTCGGCCATTTGTGTGTCTGAATCATATTCAACAATCTTGGGCTTCTTCTTCCCTTTCTTTGTCACGATGTCTGAGGTGAGTTGGACCTGTGTCAAAATAGAGTTGTCTTAGCGTTCGTATTGTAAACTAACGACTATAAAAGCATGAAAGCAAAATAAATATGCATATACCAAATAAATCAAAACCTTCATTATGTCTTACTCTGTCATTTCCATCCATTGGGATAGGAAACACACGACGCGGGTCAGGGTTACAGCTTAACAACAAAAAACCGTTGGACACGGGCAAGCTTTGGCCTCTGCACTTTTAGAAAAAAAAACCCCAACTCGGCAATACCTCCCTCCCACAGGTGTAACAAAATCTTCGAGCTTACGGCGGAAATTCCCTAGGGTAAACAACCAGGCCCACTATCCCACAGTCGGAACATATAAACCCAAAACCTACAGGCTCTACGTGAAGCAGGGAAGACACGGCTTTCACCAACGCCCAAGAGCGGGATACACACTGGCTCCATGCCAACGTAAAGCTCGACTCTCTGGATGTCCATCATTGACCTAACCAACTGAGGGCGAAACGCCTCTGGACTAACTGATGGGGTTTTGGAAATGGGTAGCAACTAGGGCAAACTTAAAAGGAAAAACCTAAAAGATATACGAGCAAAAACCCCTTTTAAATCGAGCAATGATAAAAACCTAACATACCCCTGCGCAATCGTATCAACGATCGATAGCTTCGCGGCTTTATCAAATCAACCAATTGAAAGAAAAGACTGAAACCTACCTGGCAGGTTGAAGGCTCGACACGCAGTTGAAAACACTTGGTGAGGACACGCCACGTGAGCTCCACAAATGATTTTTCACCAACCGCATAAAAAGCTCGAACATGATAAACTCTCATCAACTCATCACCCTCTCTGTAAAACGAAAATGGTAAAAAAACCCTTTCACTTGGTGAATAAATAGGCTTTCGAGGGTTGAAACCTTTAAAGCGGCATTAAAAACATATATGTGTGAGAAAAATGCCATTGGCACCAAACGCTTCGGGTTGGAGGACATAATTCAACATGAAAACAACCCCGACACGACAACTCTATATACTCCAATATAACCGCAACACAGCCTAAAGACTCCAAAAAATACGCTCGGACTACGTTTGCGGCTTCGATGACCAAAAGGCATCGGGCAGTAATCGAAAAATATTTCCGCCGTAGCGGCTCAGCAATAGAGATTCTTCCACTGAAGCGGGTGGTGAGGTTCGGTTGATCAACATGGTAACTCCTCCGGCGTTGCGGCGTGAGCTCCAAAAATCCTCCACCGTTGCGGCTATCAAAACCAAACACGAAGAGAAGAAATAACCGACACATCGACCATGACTTAAAAAACGATCCGATGAAACTACCGGAGATTTACCCGCCAACCAACATAAAAATTCGTCCGTCGTTGCGCCTTCGAATCAACAATATCTCCGTCGTAGCGGCTCGAAAACCAGGAACCGCCCGCCATAGTAGGATAAAAAACATTGGAAGAATCTCTGATATTGAAAATGAAACTAAGTTTGCTGCTGCGGCTCAAAGCTAAAAAGCGTTCTGCCGTTGCGGCTCCTGTGAATCAGACGAACTGACGAATTAAGAAGTCAACCGTCGTAGCGGGCGTGACTCGAGAAACCTTTCGTTGTAATGGGATGAAAAGACATCGAAAACTTGTCTAATACGCAAACTAGAACTCACCCACTGTAGTGGCTCTCAAATGAAAATCTACCTGTCGTGGTGGCTTGCAACAAAAGAGCGCACCTGTCGTAGCGGCTTGAAAATAAATAGCTATTCGCCATAGCGACTATGAGATGAAGAGCTACCCGCCGTAGCGGCTCACAACTTGGGAAACCATGCGCCGTGGCGGATCAAAAAGACACTTTCTGCCTTGATAAAAACTCAAAGTTCTTGAGACTTTTCCTCATGATAAACACAACAAAATTGTTGGATCTCAACATCAAAAAATGCGTAAGAGGCAAACTAAATTTCTTGAAAAGGGGGGTCCTAAAAAATGTAAATTTTTTTGGGGGGTATGTTGCAGCATCAACAATCGGCGACTTGCTAGGGAACACAGATCTCTAAAAAAACTGACTTTTAAGACTAGAACTACTTTAAGGTATTTCGTTAAGCCAAAACTTTTCAATATTTCTTTAAGATGTCCAGACTTTTCTAGAATGCAAGATTTATAACCTTAGCATTGATTATAGTCCAAATAGGATAAGGGAACCAGACTTTCAAAGTCTCGATAACTCTTCTGAGGCCAAGATATGAGGTTCATTTACTTCTACTTTTGGACTGCTTCTAGCTTAGACACCACAGGATCGTAACAGAGTGTGGACAGACATATTTGTTTGTTCCTCATTCCCATGCCTTTTGCATTCTTTTGATGCTTTTGGACTTTTGTCCTTTTGAGTCTTCCCGGATTGTTTATTTCATTTGGAACTTGGTTTAGGTTCTTCCATCCATAGTGTCCTTTTGTGTGAGAGATATTTTGCTTTCAGCTCACAGACGGAGAAGAAATTTTGAGCAATCTTATCCAATACCGATTTTATTCAGTATATCTTTTGACGTATGCTTTCTTTCTGGGAGTTTTGAATCTTTTAGCCTTTTGGCTTTTATTTGTGGCGTGGGATTATTTTAAATACCATACACATGTCCATCCTGCTTCCTTTCCATGGGTCTTTAGCTGTTAGCTTCCTAGTACATATTTTTTGGTGTGAAGTGAATGGAGCCTCAAAATCGTATTATGGACTCTTCTTACCTCAGTTATTTAACAGGGGTTAAACAGGACTTCAATGTGTTCATAATCTATTCAGATAGTCTATCAATCTTAAAGGATCTTAACCATGATATATGTGCATTAAGAAGCAATCCTTCAGTCAAAATATTTGCAGTTTATCCAAAACTCCAATGTACCCCAAACGCCAAAGGTTGTGCTGGTTTATTTGCACACTAAAAAATAAAGCAAATAACAAACTGCAAGAAATAAGACTTTAAGAAATCAAAATGTAAATAAAGCAAAACTAACTAGGGAAAAATGAGATGAAACAAAATCAAAATGTTTATTTATGTACATCGAACTTCAAAAAGCATCAAGAAAAATAAGGTTTGAGAACCAAACCATTAACTGGCAAGTTCTCTTCCCACCCCTGCAAATCTTGTAACTTGTAGGTTGAGGGGCCTAGCTTTTCCACAATCTGGAAAGGGCCTATCCATAGATGTTGAAACTTAGTATGTTTACCCTTTTCATCATGTGGGTGATCCCACTTCAGAACCAAATCTCCTATTTCAAACTCTTTCTTCCTGGCTTTATGCTTGTCAAACCATCTTTTCACGATTTCTTGTTGTTGTTTAAACCTCTCCTTGGACTTAATTCTAGAGTCTTCTAATTTTATTAGAGTGTTGATTTGGGCTTGTAAGACTTCATCATTAGATCCTCTAGACGCTTGAGCTAGTTGAGAGGAAGGAAACAAGATGTTAGGAGGTAGGATGGCTTCTTTCCCGTACACCAAGGTATAGGGTGACACACCTAAGGAGTTATTGGGTGTGACTCGATCAGTCCAGAGTGCATTAGGGAGAGCTATGTGCCAACTTCTTTGATTCTGTACGACTATTTTCTTTAAAATCCTAATGAGATTTTTATTTGTAGATTCGGCTAACCCATTACCTTGTGGATAGTAGTTAGCAGAATAATGTAACTTAATCCCTTTCTCATTTGCAAATGCAGTTAGTATAATAGATGAAAAATAAGATGCATTATCAAAAATCAGGGAAATTGGAACCCCAAACATGGTCATGATGTGATCTCACAAGAAATCCATAACTGCATCTTCGTTTACTTTTCGCAATGGAATGGCTTCTACCCATATGGTGAAGTAGTCTGTTGTTGTCAGGATGTATTTATGTTGCAATGAAGAATTCAGATTAATCTCTCCGATAATATCGATCCCCCACTGCTCGAATGGCTCAGAAATAATAATTGGTTTCAATGGTATGGTTGCCTTTGCTTGTATTCCTCTACTTCTTTGGCATGTATCACACTTTCTGACGTAAATGTGAGCATCTTTGAACACGCTCGGCCAATAATACCTAGCTCTTAGAATCTTATGCGTTGTAGTATCTCCTGAGAAATGACCTCCAGCAAGGCCATCATGTAACTCTTTAACAACCTTGGCTGCATCTTCACATTCCAAGCATCTAGGAAAAACCCCATCATATTTTTTCCTAAAGAGAACTCCGTCAATGATCTGATATGATGCTGACTTTAAGCATAATGCTCTCCTCTGCTTGGAACTCCAATGTTCAGGCAAGTATCCTTGTTGAAGATAGTGAACTAGGTCTCTGTGCCGGGATTCTGGGGCTATAAATATAGGACATACATCGACCATGTGTAACTCAACCTCATTCTTCCAATCGTTATCTTCATTGTCCTGACTTTCAGTCATTAATTTGCAGAGTCCTTGCCCTTTGACAATGGTTGATAGTTTAAATTCCAAGTCATACTCCTACCGTACGTTTTTACCCAGTTTCCTCTTCCTTCTCCCAACTCTTTCTGCACAAAAATAGATCGAACTGCCGAGTGCAGAACTATCACTTTGGTTCTATTTTTTAGTATATGTGGTCTGAATTGTTTCACCACCTTAAAGACTGTGTAAGCTTGTTTATCAACTGCAGGGTAATTCAATTTAGCCCCTTGTAGACTAGTGCTCATAAAATATATGGAGTACTCATCTCCCCCCTTCTTGTTTCTGCGTAAGCACTGCTACTAATGAGTTATCTAAAGAAAAAGTGTACAAGATGAAATCTTTTTCGAAGTTGGGACTCTTAAGGGATGGTGCATGAGTTATTGTTGTTTTGATCTTGTGGAATGCACCCTTCTCTGAATCAGTGCACTTGAATTGGACTCTTTGCTTGACCATTTGTTGCAAAGGTTTGACTATCTGAGCAAAATCGGGCACAAACCTTCGCACAAAATTTATTGTCCCCATGAAAGATTGCATGCCCTTTTTATTATGGGGTAAAGTTATATGTTCTATTGCTTTAATCATTTTTGGTTCTATTGAGTGATCCGTCAGATCTCAACTTGAGTGCATTAAAAGTTTGTTTTTAAAAGAATGCGTTTATCAGTTTGTTTAATTCACGGATCAACATTAATAGCAATTAAATGCTTAAAACAGAAATGAATAGAAAAACTGATAAACAGATATCAAAAGAAACACAGAATCAGAGAGTCGCAAAACAGAAGTTGATAACGGAGTTCACCCCCTTCACTGGGCTACATCTCCGGGTCCCTCTCCAATGGGTACCGATCCAATTAATTTCTTAAAAAATGGTACTAAAATGGTTCTGGAATCAACTTCAGCAACTGTAACAGAATGTTGTACAAGGTCTTTAAGACCTCTCTTCTGGAAATTACAATTAGCCTTCAAAAGGCAAAGAAAGCTAAAGTATAACAGAGAACGTCGACTTCCACAGTAACAGCATCTGGACACTTCACAGCAAAACTCTCCTCAGCTTCTCATAACAGAAAAACGATGCTCTGCGCTCTCAAACAATCTGAATCTCCTGAATCCCCCTTTTCGAAAAGGTGGCCAGCCTCCTTTATTTAAGCGTTCAGTGGGAGGATAAGTAACGGGTTCGACTCATCTGCTACCCGTCTCTTCATATTCCATATGGTTATCATATAACCATATGCTACCTTTTAATTTTCGTTGAAACGCTTCAACTGGCTGTACATATTACGTTACATTCATTTATGTTCCGCCAAATGTCGCAACGGTTCCCAACGGTTCCATCTAATACCATATATGGTATTCCTATCCCGCCACACAATGGATATCTGTCACCTTTAGAACTATTCCAAAAGTTATAACCACCAAGAAGACTGAACCATATGCTAATAATGGAACAAACGTTATCCATCCTCTAAATGTTACCGCAGCATATAACTGTTTCCTATGAGAACTTCACTATATAACTGATCCGCCAAAAGGAGCTCCACCATGTGATCCATTAAACTTTGCCATTTAATGCGACATTACAACCGCGACACAATATAATGTAACCGCTAGCTTAACTGCGAACCCAATGCGATAACCATTTGATGTTCCAATTGACGGTGCGCAATACCGCCAGAACGTTGCCAACTAACATCGCGATGTTATAGCTGACCTGCGCTCAAAATGTTGCGAAGTTAACTTTTAACTGCGCAGCCCATGCTACAACTGTGCGGCCCATGTTATAACTGCGCGGCAACTGCATGGCCCATGCTACAACTGCGCGGCCTGGGCAACAACTGCGTAGCCCATGTTATAACTGCGCAGCAACTGCCACAAATGTTAAGGGAATATATGTGGAACATACATTAAGGCTAGTCTCGCACTATGTTTAGCATATGAGTTAAAACATATGTTATATTCTTTGAACCATAGACTAATAACCATTGTACCATATTGGATCAGTGTAATTTTTGAAGATGAATAATCCACCGGATCATTCCTCCCCATTGGAGAGCTTTTGGACCACCAAAAGATTGAATCATTCTGCAAGTAAGTGAGGGTACAGCTCCCTCACTTTTCCAATCTCCATCCATCTTGATTTTCTAGGATGCATGCCCTTAAGCCCCACTCGAAGGTACTCAGCATTCCCCCTTCATGAAGTCCTTACATTTCTGTCAAGAATAACATCATCCGGCAACTGATTCATATATTCAGGTGCCATATCATCAACTGAAGGAATCTGCATGTTAATTTCCTCATCCATGATCATAGGAGGCTTATACAATTTAAGATTATCAACATTGACAACTGAATAAATTTGCATGTATGGAGGTAAATTCAAGCAAAAAGCATTAGTATCGATCTTTTCCAAGATCTCAAAAGGACCATACCGGATAGGTTTAAGCTTTTTACCTTCACCTTTCATTCTTTCTTTGGTGATATGTAACCAGACTCGGTCACCAACCTGAAATTGATGATCAACTCGATGCTTGTCATGCTTGGCTTTGTACTTTGCCTGGCTCTTCTCCAACTGTTCTTGAACTGCCTGCTGCACTGCTTGGATTCTCTGAATGAACTTTAAAGCTTTATCTGCATCATGATGTCCATCCACTGCATCTTTGCCAAAAGAGAAGTCCATCGATGTTTTTGGCAGATAACCAAAACAAGTTTCAAAAGGAGATCTTTTCGTGGACGAATGAACTGCATGATTGTAAGCATGTTGTGTATACTGCAACTGCTCATCCAAAAGTTTAGGATGTTTACTACAATATCCTCTGAGCAGCTAAACCACTGTCTTGTTCACTACCTCTGTTTTCCCATCGGTCTGTGGATGAAAAGTTGTACTTTTCTTCAGTTTAGTATCCATAAGCTCCCATAAAGTTGACCAGAATTCCCCCAATAACCGGGAATCCCGATCAGATACAATAGACATGGGTAGTCCAAAATCATACCCAAACATTCTGAAAGAAAAGATGAGTTGTTTGTTCAGCATTGATCTGTTTGTTACATGGCATTAAGATACACATTTTGCTGAGTCTGTCCACAACAACATATAGGTAATCATGCCCTTTTCTATACATAGGTAGTCCTCCTACAAAGTCCATAGAAATGCTTTCCCAGGGACGAGAAGAAACTGGAAGAGGAGTGTACAAACCCAATTTCCTATTGCTAGGCTTACTCGTTGCACACATAACACAACCTCTTATGTATTTAGCTACAGTTTCTTGCATCTGAGGCCAATAATAATGATTCTGCAATACAGACAGTGTTTTACTTACTCCAAAATGCCCTGCAATCAGCGAACTATGTGCTTCTCGGATCACATGCACTCTTTCTTTCTCTGGAATATAGAGTTTACCGAGATGATACAAGAGCTGATCATGCACATAATAGTTCTCTTCCTGTTTACCATGTATTAGTGATGCATATACGTTCTTAAAATCTTTATCTTCTGCATACTGTTCAATGTAACTCTCATGTGTTAATGAACTGTTCTGAAGAATGATTGAAGCATTCATAGGGGGCCTCGATAACATGTCTGCTACTTTATTGTGAATTCCCTTTTTGTATTTAATTACGAGATGAAACTGCTATAAAAACCCCATCCATCTTAAATGTCTACTTTGATGTACTTTAGTTTGAGACTGTAAATACTAAAGTGGCTGATGATCAGTATGTATGACTGTTTCTTTTCCCATGATATAATGTTTCCACTTCTTCACACTCTGTACTAAAGCATACAACTCTTTGTCATAAGTCGGATAGTTACTTACCGCAGTAGAGAACGTTTCTGAATGGTAACAGACTGGCTTCCTTCCTTGAATCAAAACGGCTCCCATGGCAAACCCGCTGGCATCTGTTTCGATCTCAAACGGCTGCTGCAAATCTGGCAATGTTAGAACTGGTGTTGTGCTAATCCTTTCCTTCAAAGTGTCGAAGGCTCTCTGATGCTTGCCTCCCCACTGGAAAATTTCTTTAACGTTTGTCAACGCATGTAATGGAGCAGCAATGGAGGAAAACCCATAAATGAATTTCCTCCAATACTGAACCGCACCCAGAAAAATTCTGATTTCAGTAACGGTGTTAGGCCGTGGCCAGTTTACAATGATAGCAACCTTGGCTGGGTCCACTCGCAGGTGGCCTCCACCAATAATATGGCCCAGATATACTAAAGAAGTTTTAGCAAACTCACATTTAGACATTTTTACATAAAGCTTCTCCTTCCTCAGTACATCTAAAACTTTCTTCATATGTACAATGTGTTCCTCCCAGGTTTTGCTAAACACCAGGATATCATCCAGATATACAATTACAAAATCATCAATGAATGGTCGAAAGACATCATTCATGACCCGCATGAAAGTAGCAGGAGCGTTACATGGCCCAAAAGGCATTACAAGCCATTCATACAAACCCTGTTTTGTTTTAAACGTTGTTTTCCAAGCATCATTTTCAGCAACACGGATTTGATGATACCCACTACGCAGATCCAATTTAGTAAAGTAAATTGCATGTTTCATCTAATCAAGCAAATCATCAATGCGAGGAAGAGGATACCTGTTTTTAATGGTGATTTTGTTAAGGGGCCGGTAGTCGATACACATCCTCCACGACCCATGCTTCTTTGGAACCAAGACTATAGGAGAGCCACAAGGAGAAGTGCTTGGCCGAATGACCCCCTTCTCAATCAGCTCCTGAACCTGCTTCTTGATCTCCCCATTTTGCATTACAGACATCTGGTACATGGCTATGTTCGTGAGTGGCACATCCTGCTGCAACTGTATCTCATGCTTAATCTCTCTCTTTGGTGGTAACCCTTTCGGATCTTGAAATAAATCATCATACTCAGAAATAATTTCAATCAGTTCAGATTTATGCTTAGGATCACATCCTTCAAAAGACTTAGAGATCTCATCATTTTTCACCTTAACCATCATTAACACAAAATTCTTACTAGCATTTACCAGCCTCTTCATTTGTCCTGTAGAAACTATTGCTAGGTTTGTTCTTGTCTTATGTGCTCGTACAATATATTCCACACCATCTTTAAAAAGATGATACTTATTCTGCTCTCTATAAAAGACTGCTTTCCGATCATACAAATATGGACTCCCAAGTACTATCGCACAAATGTCAAGTGGCACTACATCTAATTCTACCTCATCCATGAACTTTTCAATAATTGCAAACTTCAATACACATTTCTTTGTAACTTGTAATTGTGTATCATTAGTAACCAAATCAAGAGGATAGGGTTTTTCATGAGGCATAGTAACTAAATGCAATTTCTTAACCAATTCTTCTGATATCAGATTTACTTGTGAACCACTATCAAACAATGTATCAATATTTGTGTGCTTTGCAATGACATGAACATGAAACAATGCACTTCTATTTTTATCATTTTGCTTAGAAGTAGATAGCATATTTGTACTTGCACTAGAACTTGATTTTGCATCAATGGGAAGTGAGATACTTTTATTCTTACCCCGGATTCCGACAGCTGTAACCTTTGTTTCATCACCTGAGTCGGATCCCAAGTCTTGAATAACTGATGTAGTAGCTTTTTCTTTGCCTTTATCTTTGTTTCCCCCGTACTTCTTTGGCCTTAAATCCGGATGAAGTTTCCAACACTTAGAGACATCATGTCCCTTCTGACAATGCGAACATGTAGGCTTTTCACCCTCTTTCTTAACAGTAGCCATCTTCTTTTTCCCCTTATCTTTACCTTTCGATTTGCTGTCAAATTTAAATGATTTCTTCACAAAAGTATCATTAGCATGCTTACCCCCGGCTTCTAAATGTGTAGCTTGAACACATACATCATCCAAATTACCGGGGTTAAACATCAACAAAGTATGTCACAAATAAGAATGCATGCCACCAATATACTTAAGAAGAGTTTCATGCATATCTAATGAAACATTCAATGCAATAGCCCTCTTTCTGAATTCATGAGTATAATCTTGAATGCTTTGTCCTTTAGCTTGTCTAAACATTTGCCAACTCATGGTTAATTGTTGAATATGGCCTAAAGGATAAAATTGCTTCCTTAATACTTCAATGAATTCATTCCAAACTGAAATAATTTTACCGTTCTTTCGAAGATCTTGCTGAATCTTACTCTCCCACCAAGTAAGAGCCATTCCACTCATTCTCAGAGTGGCCAATTGAATCCTGGAAGGGTCATCATTAATGCCCTGAACCCTGCAATAGACTTCAAGCTGCTTGATCCGATTGTCTAACTTTTCAGCATCTAAATCTCCATTATAGATTGGTAATTCAAACTTAACATCCAATTTGAAATAAGGCATATTAGAATTTGCATTATTTGAATGAGAAGCATGAGAAGAAGAGAAAGTTTGATTAGTATCAAGAGGATCACCATCTCCTCCTACTCCTTTACCCTTTTCTTCCTTCTTCACTTCTGCATCTTTGGATGAAGATCCTTCTTCTTTCTTCTTCCTTTCTGCTCGCTCATCGAGTAGAATTTCCATCATGGCTTTCATGCTGATAAAAGCCTCCAAAAACTCAATTTCAGAAATAACAGGTTTTTCTCGTTCTGTATGTCCTTCTTCTTCCCCTCGTGGAGAAGACATGGTTCTTGAGAATGTTCTCCTTGAGCCAATCTCAAGATCTCCTTCAATTAATTCTCCTTCACCAAGCTTTAACCTGGACCTGGTAAGCATTCACAAACTTGCACAAGCAGTTAACCTGCTCTGATACCATAACATGATCCGTCGGATCTCAACTTGAGTGCATTAAAAGTTTGTTTTTAAAAGAATGCGTTTATCAGTTTGTTTAATTCATGGATCAGCATTAACAGCAATTAAATGCTTAAAACAGAAATGAATAGCAAAACTGATAAACAGATATCAAAAGAAACATACAATCAGAGAGTCGCAAAACAGAAGTTGATAACGGAGTTCACCCCCTTCACTGGGCTACGTCTCCGGGCCCCTCTCCAATGGTTACCGATCCAATTAATTTCTTAAAAAATGGTACTAAAATGGTTCTGGAATCAACTTCAGCAACTGTAACAGAATGTTGTACAAGGTCTTTAAGACCTCTCTTCTGGAAATTACAATTAACCTTCAAAAGGCAAAGAAAGCTAAAGTATAATAGAGAACGTCGACTTCCACAGTAACAGCATCTGGACACTTCACAGCAAAACTCTCCTCAGCTTCTCATAACAGAAAAACGATGCTCTGCGCTCTCAAACAATCTGAATCTCCTGAATCCCCCTTTTCAGAAAGGTGGCCAGCCTCCTTTATTTAAGCGTTCAGTGGGAGGATAAGTAACGGGTTCAACTCGTCTGCTACCCGTCTCTTCATATTCCATATGGTTATCATATAACCATATGCTACCTTTTAATTTCCGTCAAAACGCTTCAACTGGCTGTACATATTACGTTACATTCATTTCTGTTCCGCCAAATGTCGCAACTGTTCCATCTAATACCATATATGGTATTCCTATCCCACCACACAATGGATATCCGTCACCTTTAGAACTGTTCCAAAAGTTATAACCGCTAAGAAGACTGAACCATATGCTAATAATGGAACAGACGTTATCCATCCTCCAAATGTTACCGCAGCATATAACCGTTTCCTATGAGAACTTCGCTATATAACTGATCCGCCAAAAGGAGCTCCACCATGTGATCCACTAAACTTTGCCATTTAATGCGACATTGCAACCGCGACACAATATAACGTAATCGCCAGCTTAACTGCGAACCCAATGCGATAACCATTTGATGTTCCAATTGACGGTGCGCAATACCGCCAGAACATTGCCAACTAACCTCGCGATGTTATAGCTGGCCTGCGCACAAAATGTTGCGAAGTTAACTTTTAACTGCGCAGCCCATGCTACAACTGCGCGGCCCATGTTATAACTGCGCGACCCATGTTATAACTGGGCGGCAATTGCGCGTCCCATGTTATAACTGCGCGGCAACTGCCACAAATGTTAAGGGAATATATGTGGAACATACATTAAGGCTAGTCTCGCACTATGTTTAGCATATGAGTTAAAAACATATGTTATGTTCTTTGAACCATAGATTAATAACCATTGTAGCATATTGGATCAGTGTAATTTTTGAAGATGAATAATCCACCGGATCATTGAGATCCCTTTCTTAGAAATTATATGACCCAAAATCTTTCCATCCAATACAACAAACACACATTTCTTTGGATTTAAAGAAATACTGTATTTCCGACAGCATTTGGAAATTTGTTTTAAATGAAACATGTGTTCTTCTCTTTTCTTAGAATAAACTGAAACATCATCCAAATACACTACTACACTTCGGCCAATTAGCCCGCATAAAGCTATATCCATGGCCCTCTGGAAAGTTGCTCCAGCGTTGATAAGTCCAAAGGGCATCCTTCTATATGCAAAAGTCCCCCACTTAGTTCTAAATGTAGTCTTCAATTTTTCTTC
This sequence comes from Pseudotsuga menziesii, assembly GCA_001517045.1. NCBI lineage: Eukaryota > Viridiplantae > Streptophyta > Pinopsida > Pinales > Pinaceae > Pseudotsuga > Pseudotsuga menziesii. The sequence goes on along the minus strand of LPNX010922307.1, from coordinate 13,852 downwards.
TTCTACTACCAACACTTGGTTGTAGCCTGAGAAACCATCTAGCAAAGAAAATAATTCCGAGCCTGAGACCATCTGCAATATTTGTTCCATGGGTAGGACTGGGTAGTTATCTTTATCGAAGGCACGATTCAGGTTTCTAAAATCAACACAAAGTCTAATTTCTCCCGACTTTTTTCTCACTAGTACTAAGTTCGAAACCCATTCTGAATGTCTCACTTTAAAGATGATTCTTGCATCAAGCAATTTTTTCACTTCACTTTGGATCAAAGGTTCCAGCTTCGGGTGCATCTTTATTAATGGTTGTTGGAATGGCTTGACCCCTGCTTTTATTGGGACAACATGCTCTATAATTCGGGTGTCATACGCTTTGAGATCTTCATATGTCCAAGCAAAAAAGTCTTTGTATTGTTTGAACAAGTTAATGAATTTTTGCCTTTCTCCAGGTGAACATTACTTTCGCATGTTTACGTATTTAGGCTTAGCTTCTAATCCCAAATTTACCAACTCAAATTGCATAGATGAGCTGTGTGTTTTAACATTAGCTGGCCTTCTAAACTTGTTATTCAAATCGAACATTCCTTCCAATGTTTTAACTCCTTTAGGTATAAAGTTTCACTTCGAAGGTTCGCTTGATGTTCTTCTTCATCAATTACTGCTCCCTTGAAATTCTCATCATTTGTCAGAAATTCTAGGATCTGTGGGTCATCATCGAACACTCTTAGATTGATGATCTTATCTGATACATCAAGCCTGAAAACTAATTCAATAGAACATCGATTATTAGTTGGAACAAGCCTGGCGGCCGACGTAGCTAAGAAATCAGTCGCTGCATTTTTCAGCCTAGGAATCAAAATTATATTAAATGAATCGAAATTTACTAGCAAATCCCAGACTTCGCTTTGGTAACCTTTTAGATGTGGATATAAACAATGGATTGTATTTCAGACTTGTTTGACAATAATTTCGGAATCTCCATAGACTTTTAAATTCTTAACCTTGAAATCAATTACCTTTTTTAATCCTTGTATTAATGCTTCGTATTCAGCTGTATTATTTGTGCATTCAAATTCTAATCTACATGAAAGAAAATGTTTATTTTTTTCTGGATCCATCATGATACAACCAGCCCCCGATCCTTCCTGTGTTTTCGAACCGTCAAAATATAGTACCCAAAACTTATCTAATAAATCTACTGAGCTATTGCTACTTTCTACATCTGAAACTAGACTAACTATGTTACAGTCAACTTTATCAACCCACGAAAATAGAAGGAGATCGGGTTGTGTATCTGATCCATTATCGGCTTCTTCAGCTTGGTAATTTCCTGGTTCTAGCTCAATGAAATAAGTTCCCAACACGGGCTGCGAAAAATTTACCGGCTCATTCTTCCCTTCTAATTGAGTCACATTGTGTCTCATATGTGGCTCTCTCATCACTTTAATCTGATTTTGACATCCTTGATAGGGTAACCATAAATGAGACCAATCAGTTGCAAAATATCCATCTAGTTTCACAGACCAGTCTCGACTCAATATTAATCCATAAGCTTCTGGTATGTCAACCACCATGATATCTATGAACTGACACTCTCTCTCATCTATAGATAAATGTATCATCACGTCTTCCATTTCTCCTACCACTTTCACAGTCGTTCTGTCCAACTATATTATCTTGCCATTAGATGGCTTGGGTTGGTCATTTATCCTTTTACACACTGACAAAGGCATAACATTAGCAGATGCTCCTGAATCAACCAAACAGTTGTGCACATTATGATTGAAAATTTCAAATGTGTGCAGAAAAGGTAAAGTTATGGATTTGGACTTCCCATCAATACTAGCTTTGTTGATCTCTTCTTCCGACTAAATTTTTTCTTGGGGTTTACTGGTTGGTGGGTTTAATGCTTCCAAAAGTTTCTTCTTTTGCTGGGGTAAACTGCACATCTCAAACAAAGAAATATTAGCTTTGGTCTTCTTGATGTCTTCTATTATATCGTACCCCATCTCACAATTTGTTGAGTTTTTCTTAACACCTTCTACTTTTCTTTCAGCATCCTTTACGGGCTTACTGAGTATGAGTTGGGCCTGAGTGTTATTTATGACCTTCTTCAAGTTTTCCTGAATTCTTTTAATCTTGGGCAGCAGTGTGTTATCTTCAATTATTGGACCCTTGCTCTTGGTTGTGATATTAACATCCGACAGTTGTATCTCTTCATTAGGTTCTTATTCTTCCAAACCAAGCATAGGTGCGCAATCCCATAAGACCATGGTAGTTTCTTCTGGTGCCTCCTCTGATTCGTGCATTTTTTCTTCCTCATCCACAGGCTTAATTAACTTAGAATCAAGTAACTAATTCATAACTAAAGTCATAGAATTAATCCATTATGGGTAATTTTTCTCTGAGTGAGGCTAATGATGGAAAGTACATAAGTTATCCATCCCAACTTCAGTGAGATTCATGGCAAAAGGACTATTTGTAGGAGGTTGAGAGGGACCACTTTCGTATTTTCTCTTATAATAGGGCTTGAATTGCTTTTTGGCTTCCCTCTCCTTTTCCATATCAACAATCTTATTAGATAACTTTTGGACCATCTTGACTACTCCCTCCAATTCATCTGATATTTCTTCCTTGGGTCTGGTTAATAATAGAGGCTTCTTATTATTGAAGATCTTTGCTTCTGGCTCCACCGGATACTTGTTTACGCTTTCTAGCTCATCCTCTATCTTCTCAGCCTCTTCATAGGTTGCATCCAAGGTGGCTTTAACTGATCTTTTAGCAAACATGGCCGTTTCAGGACTAAGAGCAGATGTGTAATATTCGATTAAAGTTTCCTCAGTGGGTCTTATGGCCGCATTGAAATTTTTTAAGTGAGCAACAAACCTATGAGTAAAGTCTTGCACTTCTTCTTTCTTTTCCGTTTTTAGAGCCAATAGTTCTTTCATTAAAGCAGCAGTGGTCCTTTGGCTACAAAACTTGTTTTTAAACATTCTTTCAAAAGTGTCCCAATCAATGATTGAATTGGCATGTAAGCCAAAATACCAGGACACTGCTTTTCCTTTGAGAGTATGAAGGAAAAGCCTAAAAACCACATCCTCATGTTCAACTGCCAGAGCTTCCAAAACCAGGAAAAAACTTTGTAGATGATCGTCCACAGATATGCCTTCCCCTGGGTCAAATCTAGGCAACGCCTTTTCATAATTATGTGGCAAGGCATGCACTAGAGGAGCTAAGTTTAGTGGTGTTCTAGCCCTCCAAGCCTGTGCAGGTGGATTGGCCTACTTTGCATTAGGGTTCGGAGGTACATTTCCTTCCATGGTCGGTTTAGGAGACTGAGGTGGAGATTGGAAAGGAGTTTGAATAGGTGAATCAGGTCCCAACTGGTCAAGGGGTTGATCAATTTCTTGCAAGGTTAAATCTACCAACTCTTCAAAATCTCTGACCAGCAGAGAATCCTCTAGGTAAGGGCGCTCTTTCTTGTGAACTTGTCTTCTAGGTAGGGCAGGAATATTTGGCAATCTTCCTAGCTTCTTTGCATATGATCTTGTGATTCTTCTCAAATGATCTACTACTTCATTAGAAACAAGATAGAGATGCTCTGTATAGTCTGAATCGGGTTTAACTTTTCCTTCAGGGCTTGGTCTCTTGGGAAAATTAGTTTCAAAATTGTCACTGGTAGAATGTTCTCGAGGAAACGGATTTCCTCGGCCGGCAATGCACTAGCAGCCCTTCTTCTAGCGCCAAAACTGTTGAGGCCTAGAGAATCCCAGGTATCGACAATAGGGATTCTCCCCAATAACTGTTCCCAATCAGCTTGTTTATTGTTTGGTATGGGGAATCCGTCCGGTTTACGATCCGGCTACCGTAAAGTTAAGTAACGGTTTAAATCTATTTTACCGGTTGCGGCCCGGTCCACCGTTTATGTGTATTTCATTGTATGTTTTATAATGATATGCAAGTTCCTAAATTTAAATGCAACTTGATTAGGAAGCAAAGGATTCACAATGTGGTGCGTAGTTTCTTACCTCCCATCTTATCTCCTTCGTTCCTAAATCATCGAAGGCAAATTACTAACTTAAACTAAATATCCTATCCCCAAGGAGCAAATTATTATTTATGTGAGTAGTGTACTATAAAATATGCATAAAGAATATTACAGGTAGCTAATATAATTCAAAACACATGAATACAGTAGAAAGATAAACAAAGAGATAGCTCAATGTTGATTAAAACATTCATTACTCAATTTGATGCATAAGCTTCATCAAGTAACAAGAAATCATTCATAACATAGAAGTAATTCACAAGTCAGAACAATCTCACAGGTTCGCAAAGTAAGCTGAAACAGAAATAATTCTACATTCGACCATCCACACGGCATGCATGTGAAACTTGAACAGCTCCTTCTCCAGCAGAAAAATCAGTCCTTTTTTATTATAAGAAGAAATAGTTCTTCTTACATAAAGAATTTCACATAAGAGAGCATGGAAAAGTCCTCTCTCATTTGATTCTACCTATACTTATACATTTCCAAATGACCTTTGGTCTCCCTGCCCTTTGGGATTCCTTTAAAATTCGGTTACAAAAGGATTTTTCATCTAGTGTGCTCGCTAATTAAGACAAAAAATACAAATATTACAAAATAGGTTTCCCATGTGTCAATAAGACAAAACACTTTAAGTGGACCTGGCTAACTCATCAATAAACCGCTTCCATGCCATGGCATCCATAACTATTTTCTTAAAGTCTGATGGCTCCAAAAATATGACAGTGACTTCGTGTTAGGCAGCTTGAGCCTTTATGTTAGCCATTCTGGCTGGAAGCACTCAGAGATGATCTTCTAACCAACAGTTGCTTACTGCTGCCTGAGCAATTACACCTTTGAGCACATTTTCATCTAAACTTTTAATCAGTCGTATGCCCAACTCATCTTCCTGCAATCTAGCATGCAACTGTTTCAAATGTTCTTCATGTGCAAGAAGTTCATCTAACCTTTTCTTGGATGATGTTTGGCACATGTTGTGAGTTGTAAGTACCTTCTCACAAAACTCCATGAATTGGTCCTTAGTTTTCTTGACTGCCTCTATCAACTTCTCAGCAACTTTATTACCAAAACCTATCAGTTTGTATTCAAGCTGCATTCTCTCTGAATCTTTGACTAGTGTATTCACTGGGGGCTCCTTGGTTGTTTCCAACCATGGCAATCTTCCTTGAATGATTTCCATGACATTCTGAGTCTTGTCTTTGAATTGAGAAGCTATGGCTGAGATTTCTTCCAGTTGAACTTTTACGTGCCTGAAATTCAAAACCTCATCCGCGATCTGGATATATTTTGCTCTTGAGCATAATAGCATGCTTTGTCAAAGGTGCTATGTCTCTTCTTTGTTCATTTGCTACCTTCAACAACACCTCCAACGAGCTCTTTTGAGCCTCTAGTGCCACCACTTGGGCTTCATATTGTCCTGCCTTTTGTTCAGCCGTAGACTTATGTGTTTCCAACTCTGCAATTTTGTTTTCCCATTCTCCTTTCTCTTTACTAAGATTCGTGTTTGATAACTTCAAAGTATCCTGTTCTTCTTCTAGGGTTTGGTATTCCTGTTGAAGCCTCTCATAATCTAAAAGAGTAGCTTCATACTTTCTCTTTGACTCTCTGCCTACCCTTTCTTCTTCCTCAACACTTCCTTCATCTCTGCCATCTTTCTTTTATAATGGCCAATGGTCTCTGTTAGCTTATCAACATTGTGAGCATTGGCATAGGCAGTTGCAATACCCATGGAAGCTAGTTGCTTCATATTATCATCCACATTTTTTACCACTGTCTTTTCTGTCACTGTGCTTACTGGTGGCTAAGTCCCTACCTTTAAAGTTTTCTCTGTTCTCCACTTAATAGATTTCATTTTACGATCAAAACGAATATCTTCCAAACTTGCCACATCATACTGTTTAGATGGGGTAAATGGTACTAATCCCATTTCAACTATGGGAAGATTGCCTTCGGTAAGTATGTTGCTTGATGTAGACTGAGGGTTCTCTGGATTATCCTGAACAAGGCTTTGTCCCAGATTCTCATTACTCAGATCCTCCCAATCTTCCTTCCCCTGTTCTTCTGTAACTACCCCTGGGTTCGATGATTCCTGAGCGATGGACCTTTCTAATTCTGCAATATTTCCCATAATAGCTTCTTCATTCCTTTTCTTGGCAGGGTCTTCTTCTTCTTTATCTCTTTGTGCTTCTTCTGCCAACAGTTTCTTTGCTCATGCTTCCAATCTGTGAGCACTCTCTTCTTTGGCCTTCTTTGCAGCTTCTTCTTCTTGCTCATTCGGTTTTGGATTGTTGTTGCTGCTCCCCTTAACTCCAGAGGTCTTCCCTTTCAAATGCTTACTCAAATAATCCATGCTATAAACATTCATGTATACTAGTTCCTCCTTATATACATAGTCTGTATATTCAAAATTCACCTTATGAGCTTCCACCTTACCTTGGGAGTCATTTCAGTGAAATCTCTTTCTCCGAAATGGAAGTTCTCCAGTTCCTTGACAAATTTTGGAGCACCCTTAACCTTGGCAAACTTGTAGCTTCCCACATAGAACGATACTGATGGGAACATATATTTCTTCAAATCAAACAAATAATTCCCAAAACCATCCAGAAAAACTTGTCTAACAGCTTCCTTGTGCACTGTGTAATAAGTCGCGTATTTGGGCAGCAATGAGGGGGCTTTGGTTCCCCATACATCCTTATATATGTACCTTCTTGGGAGAAAAAGTAATCCCCATATTCCTTGATGGATTCTAAAGCTCCCTCATATAAGCATGGACACTCTTCCAAGAAAATCAGCTGATACAGGGGCCTCAGAAAATCTTCACATTCAACTGGTAATGACTATGATACTTATGAGCCCCCAGTATCTGGTACGTTGTGTATATAGGGGATTTTCCCCTTTTCCACACGCATTTTAGTTTCTCGAACCTGTGACGATAGAGTATGCAGTCTATTAAAAAATAAGACATATAAAATTCTGATTTGCTTTGCTACAAGCCTTCCTGAGTTGCTTTGATACATTTGGCCAAACTCTTGGACAATATTCCTGCCCAATTAAAAATTCTTCCTTCCATGGCTACATAGTACATAAGTAAGATCCAACCAAAATTATAAAGTTTCCCATCAGCTCTACCGTAGAGCTTGCTCAACATCAATGTTATTATTCTAAAAGGAGTCTGAAGATGAGCAGTCTCATACTCCCCAGATTGTTTGTGTCGAAATGTCTTTCCCTCAGCCACCATCATCTTCGTTGTGGCTGTATAATCAAACTTTAGGCTCCTAACCCATTATGTTGTCACGTTGATTTCCTTTTCTGGTAAGTTGTAGGCTACTGATATAAATGCAGGCACAAAAGATGCCACTCCCTTTCTTTTCCTCGTCATTTATCATCATCCATGTGGTATCCATTCTTGGCAAGATCCACCCAATGACTTCTGCGCATGGGAGAATTTCAGGTCTGGTAGCCACCTTAGTGATTCCAGATCACAAAATATTTTCATACAAGGCCAGGTCTTCCAACCCTTCCTACAGGACCTTCTCTTCCACCAGCATGTGGAACATCTGACCCCACTTGAACTTGGGTTCAGCTCCATTTATGGCCTTCATATCCTCATAAATGATTTCTACCCTTGTCACGGGTGCAGCTTCGGCCATTTCTGTGTCTGAATCATATTCAACAATCTTGGGCTTCTTCTTCCCTTTCTTTGTCATGATGCCTGATGTGAGTTGTACCTATGTCAAAATAGACTTGTCTTAGCGTTCGTATTGTAAACTAACGACTGTAAAAGCATGAAAGCAAAATAAATATGTACCGAATAAATCAAAACTTTCATTCTGTCTTACTCTATCATTTCCATCCATTGGGACAGGAAACACATGACGCGGGTTAGGGTTACAGTTTGACAACAAAAAATCGTTGGACACGGGCAAGCTTTGGCCTCTACACTTTTAGAAGAAAAAACCCCAACTCGACAATACCTCCCTCCCATAGGTGCAACAAAATCTGAGTTTACGGCGGCAATGCCCTACCTAGTAAACAACCAGGCCCACTATCCCACGGACAAAACATATAAACCCAAAACCTATAGGATCTACGTGAAGCAGGGAAGACACGGCTTTCACCAACGCCCAAGAGCGGGATACACACTGGCTCCATGCTAGCGTAAAGCTCGGCTCTCTGGATGTCCATCATTGACCTAACTGACTGAGGGAGAAACGCCTCTGGACTAACTGATGGGGTTTTGGAAACATGTAGCGACTAGGGAAAACTTAAAAGGAAAAACCTAAAATATATACTGGCAAAAACCCCTTTTAAAGCGAGCAATGACAAAAACCTAACCTACCACTGGGCAATCGTATCAACGATCAACAACTTCGTGGTTTAATCAAATCAACCAATTGAAAGAAAAGACTGAAACCTACTTGGCAAGCTGGAGGCTCGACATGCGGTTGAAAGCACTCGGTGAGGGCGCACCACGTGAGCTCCATAGATGATTTTTCACCAACCGCACAAAAGATCGAACGAGATAAATGCTCATCAACTCCTCACCCTCTCCGTAAAACGAAAATGGCAAAAAAACCCTTTCACTTGGTGAATAAATAGGATTTCAAGGGTTAAAATCTTTAAAGCAGTATTAAAAACATATACGTGCGAGAAAAACATTGTTGGCGCCAAACCCTTCGGGTTGGAGGACATAAGTCAACATGAAAACAACCCCGACACGGTGACTCTATATACTCCAATACAGTCACAACACCGGCTAAAGACTCCAAAAAATACGCCCAGACTACGTTTGTGGCTTCGGCGACCAAAAGGCATCAGGCAGAAATCGAAAAAGATTTCCGTCGTAGCGGCTTAGCAATAGATATTCTTCCACCAAAGCAGGTGGTGAGGTTCGGTTTATCAACATGGTAACTCCTCCGCCGTTGCGGCGTGAGCTCCAAAAAGCCTTCGTCGTTGCGCCTATCAAAATCGGACATGAAGAAAACAAATAACCGACGTAGCGGCCGGGACTTAAAAACGATCCGATGAAACTACCGGAGATTTACCCACCAACCAACATAAAATTCCGTCCGTCGTTGCGGCTCTGAATCGACAAGATCTCCACTGTAGCGGGTCGAAAACCAGGAACCGCCCGCCGTAGCGGGCTAAAAAAGATCGAAAGAATCTTCGATATTGAAAATTAAACTAAGTCCGCTACTGTGGCTCAAAGATAAAAAGCGTTCCACCGTTGCGGCTCTCGAGAATCAGATGAATTAATGAATTAAGAAGTCAGCCGCCGTGGCGGGCGTGACTCAAGAAACCTTCCACCGTAGCGGGATGAAAAGACATCAGAAACTTTTTCGATACGCAAACTAGAACTCACCCGCTGTAGTAGCTCGCAAATGAAAATCTACCCATCGTGGCGGCTTGAAACAAAAGAGCACACCTGCCGTAGCGGCTTTAAAATAAACAGCTATCCGTCGTAGCGGCTCTGAGATGAAGAGCTACCTGTCGTAGTGGCTCACAACTTGGGAAACCATCCGTCGTGGCAGATCAAAAGCACACTTTCTGCCTTGATAAAAACTCAAAGTTCCTGAAACTTTTCCTCATGATAAACACAACAAAATTGTTGGATCTCAACATAAAAAAATGCGTAAAAGGCAAACTAAATTTCTTAAAAAGGGGGATCCTAAAAAATGTAAAATATTTGGGGGGGTATGTTGCAGCAGCAACATACCAAATTAAGGTGTGACAATCGAAGTGCAATTTATCTTGTGTACAGTTCAGTGTCACTCCAAGACTAAACACGTTGACTTTGATACTCACTACATTTGAGATCTTGTGGCGAATGACATTATTTGTTTGGAGTATTGTCTTGCATAAAAGCAAGCAATCGATATCTTCACCAAATCCATGACATAAGCGGTTTGTCTATCTTTAGAGTTTGTTGGAAATGTGGAAAGTTTTCATCTAAGGGTAATGTTAATGTAATGCCATCTTCCTCCATATATGTGTTGTTCTCCCTAGTCATCATTAAGGGGGAGTGTTGCAAAGTGTAATTCTAATAGTACATGTGTAATGTTGTCTAGTATGATGTCATAAATTGTCTTATCTAGCAAATTAAGGCATAAATAACTCTAATCTTATGTAAAAGGATATATCCCACATACACCATGGAGTAATATTCTCCTATTACCATTCATTGTATAAGGAGGTGGAAAATCATAAATCTCATATGTATTTTGGAATGTTATTCTTCCATACCTCTAGCTATATAATAGAAGTGAAAGAAACCCTTTTGGGTATGGAATTCATATCTTGTGTATTGCATTGTAATGTTATTGTAAAGTTGTGAAGCATATGTGGAGTGGAGTTCAAGTGTAAGACTAGAAATGTCTGAAAAATAAAAGGACAATACCTTAATAAAAAGACAATACCTTCCAATGGATGTTTCCTCGTTTGGGATTTTACTACGTATATATGGTGTATCATTTATTTTCTATGTTCTCTAGTTTCTTATTTTGATTATTGTTGCTTGTATAGATAGAAGGCTAGATTAGTAGATTCATGCTTTGCATGTTAGCAAATATATTGTTGTATGTTTATGCATGTTCTCAATATTTTAACACTTAAAGACTTTGATACCACTCTTAGTATGAGCTTGTATAAAGCTAAGCATGAATACATTTCATTAATATGAATCACATATAAACACATTGAGATATGACATTTGGTTTCATCTCCTAAGACATCTCTTCGACACCACTATGACTCCTCATATTATTTCTTATTACAAATGTAAATAGTAACTAGCACATCGGTATCAATGATGGACAGAGAATGCCGATAGTTATCACTCTCCATCCAATTCCAACTTGGATGGTCATACTTATCTATGTTTTCCATCCACCACTAATGCAAATGTAATGATAATTTGGTTATGCTAACTTCAAATAGAAATGTATTTATATCCAAGATCAACTTTAAATGCCAAACAAAAACATTATGGTGAGCTTCTACTAATACTTTAGAACTATAAAGCTAAGAGGGAAGCCATGCAAATTTCATAGTTTATCCTTTTATTATAATCCCTTATAATCTTTATTTTTAGGTTTCACTCTCATAGTTATGGATAATTAAAACAATTTTATTGTAGTAATTCTTTAGACTCTAATTTGGGTCTAATTTAACTTAATTACAAATTTAATATTAAATTAATCAAAATCAATTTATTATTTAAATTACGATTTTAATAATAAAGTAATCAAATTCAATTTATTATTCTAATATTTTAAATCAATTCAAATATGAAAAAACAATTTAAATTATTGGTTAAACAAATTTTATTCCAACTTTTCAATATTTGAAAAATCATATTAATAAACTATAAATTTTTATAATTGTATCTCTAAAATTTAAACCTTATTAAAAAACCTTGGTAAACGGTATCATTTTAATCAAAACAATAGACTTTTCTAATTGAAAATACAAACTTATAACTTTGGTATGCCCTGCATTCTTTTAAGCAACATTGGAATAAAATGGAATTTATTCTTAAATGAGTGAAAGAACTTTGAAATTTAAAAAAATATCATTAAAAATAAAGATAAAAATACCCCCATTGCAATGAGATTAATAAAGTTCAAAAAACTTATTTTTTAATGAATTGATATCTTTTACTCAACATTCAAATAGAATGGAGTTTACTTAATCAAAGTACACTTTAAAAAAATAGAAATTTAAATAAATAGCCTTAAAAAACAATAAAAACAAGTGGAATAAGCAACAAAGTTGCTTAGTACCTACCTCCTAAGAAGAGATTGAAAATATATAGCAATAGGATAATTTTTCTATAAAAATATATGATAAAACAAATATAATTACAATTTGAAAGAAATTAAAACAAAAATGAATTAAAAAATGTCCATTTAAATACGATATAGGTTATTGCAATGTAGCATAAAACAAGCATATTCAAGCTTCCTTACATACTTCTAGTAATATTCTTGACTTATGTTATAAAAATATGCAAGTTTCTTTATAGACTAGCATAAATAGGAAATGAGAAATAATAGCTTATAAGACTATAAATTAATATCATTGTTGTGAGAATAGTTTATTTATATTAAAGTCATGATCACTTTTCGATTTACAGAGATGCTTTGGACTTCATACGAATGCAAGGAGAAATGGCTTACAGCCTGTGGATAGTCAATCAATGGGCCTTTGAAAAGGCAGATAATCATATGAAGCAAGGAATTGCAAAGGGCAAGGATGATACTCAAGAATTGATCAATATACTTACAGACAAAACTTGCTCTGCCGACGGTGACGCTACAACATCGCTGCCGCTAGTGGTAAATGAAGATCTGACAGTCGATGAAGAAAAGTATCACGGGGACATGGGCAAAAATTCTAGGAAGATGAGAGCAGTGTCATTAATATATTGTATGATCGACTTCTATGAAGACGATATGAATTCTGATGTTATTAATGATTCTATCCGTGTTTATTGCCAAGCATGGGACTTCATGAACTTTGTTGACAGTTCAGATCCAGATGCCAATTTAGTGAGCCTAACAGCGGCTCAATATTATTGGATACAACTACTCAATTAATAGATACAACTATGATCTTAATTCCATTGATGATATAACTATTAGCTTAACTTCAACTCAAATCATGACTTTCACTTGAATTGCAATTGATGATATATCAACTTTTAGATACACCTATTAACTTAGCTCCAATGATTCGACAACTATTAGCTTAACTTCAACTCTAATCACGGTTATATTAGATAGCTATTAGCTTAACTATTAGATACAACGACTAGTTTAACTCCAGTGATTTTACAACTATTAGCTTAACTTCAACTCTAATTGCTTAAGGCTTCTAGTCGAAGTACATTTGGCATCTAGGAGTCTAAA
>LPNX010922304.1:404598-472501 GCA_001517045.1 Pseudotsuga menziesii | reverse complement strand
CCACCAGTGTTCCCCCCCGCCCTCAGCTCTGATCATTCTAAATGTCCCCTAATTGAACACTTCCTCCTTGCCTGACCATTCCAAATACAGAGTCTTCTTATTTACTTTCAGACTCCTTAAAATTGAAAGCAACCATGAGCACGAACTGTCATGGGCTCGCAAAATCCACATGACAGTACCATTCCAACTTCAGAGTCTTCTTATTTGCTTTCAGACTCCTTAAAATTGAAAGCAACCATGAGCATGAACTGTCATGGGCTCGCAAAATCCACATGACAGTACCAGTTCATTCCATCAGAGTCTTCTTATTTGCTTTCAGACTCCTTAAAATTGAAAGCAACCACGAGCATGAACTGTCATGGGCTCGCAAAATCCACATGACAGTACCATTCCAACTTCAGAGTCTTCTTATTTGCTTTCAGACTCCTTAAAATTGAAAGCAACCACGAGCATGAACTGTCATGGGCTCGCAAAATCCACATGACAGTACCATTTCATTCCATCAGAGTCTTCTTATTTGCTTTCAGACTCCTTCAAATTGAAAGCAACCACGAGCATGAACTATCATGGGCTCGCAAAATCCACATGCCAGTACCATTTCATCACTACAGAGCCTTCTTATTTTCTTTCAGACTCAGTAAATATGAAAGCAACCACGAGCATGTACTGTCATGGGCTCGGAAAATCCACACGACAGTAGCATTTTATATATCCACACTTCTTATCGTTCCATAACCCATGAAGAAGTCCCCCCCACCTCTTGGCACTATGATCAATCCTCTCGGCAGCACCTCCAATCAAGTCGCCTTTGTTCAGAGTATTTTGCAGTCTCCTACCATGTTACCACAGCTCGAGTCTCCCCCAGCCCAGTGAACTGCCCATATCCCTTACAGCTATGATCCCTTTACCACCAATCAGTTTCATGTGCTGCCCGATCATCCCCGCCATCATACTCTGAACAAAGGAAGTTTGAGTCCACCCACTCTACTTGCCCAGTTAGTCCCACCAGTTTATCACTCTTACCATCAGTACTATCACAGTTCGGTTTTGCACCTCGCGCTCCTGTCAAGGAAACATCATTGCCTTGATAGTTGCAGGTCTCCCTCTGTCGACGACAACTCCTCTATTCCAGAGGATAGACCTAGAGGCTCCTGCGCCTTGGACCCATCACCATCTGTGGTGAGTGCCTATGGACCATTTTGGGAGGAATCATTATTGCCTCTTCGAATGGTTGTTTCTCATATGTTTGACTTCAGCACCTTATTCGCATCGTTGAGAATCGCGCAGGATATATATACCCTTTCCATTCTGTGTCGAAGACCCCGGATTTCCCCCGACTCTAGCACATTGGTGAGTCACTGTGGAATGACCAGTTATATGTTCCCGTGGATGTCCGGGCTGCGTTGGCGATTGTATTCGAAAGCCATTCAGTTCTATGCTTCTTTGAGTACCCAGTTCAGTTCCAGCTCAGTGTACCATTGCACATATGACCGTTGTCACTCTGATCCAGCAGCGCATCAGTTCCCTCAGAACCACAATCAGTAGCACTGCTGCCATTCCAGTGTATTAGTTTTTTCTGCTCATACATGGTCAGCTCAGCAGTATGTTCCAGATTTGTGTCCCCTCTAGACTCTCATGATATGCACAGTGATTATTTACTCCAGGTCTTTCATTTTGGGCCTCACAAGGGATTGTTATGTATCTTGATACGAGCATGGGAATGTCCGCCTCGTCCATCTATTGAGATATTTTTCCTCATCCAGTATTTGAGGACCATTTATACTGTTATGTTATATTCTGATACGAGCATGGGAATGCCCGCCTCGTCCATATTATCAGATGATCCCTCATCCATTATTGAGGTTATGTACTTTTCAGTCCTTGCAGGTGGTTCGAGATCGGTGTCCCGGACTTCAGTTGCTTTCTTCTCTTCTCCACACCCCAACACAAACCAAATATGACTCATGATGTCCATCGGCCATACGATGAGCTCCTGCCCTCGCACATCAGGGGGCAATCTGTTAACACCAAAAAAAGGTTAACTACCTCATCTACCCCATTACATGCCTCATTTGTCTATCTGCCTACCATATTTCCCTGAAAATCCCACTAAAAAACCTCCAAAAGGCCTAAAATGCCTCTAAAAGGCCATAAAACCATCTAAAAAGCCTCCAAAAGGCCTAAAATGCCTCGAAAAGGGCAAAAAACCCCCTTTTTTCCTCCAAAAAATGTCCAAAATTCCTCTAAAAATAGCAAAATCCCCAAAAGGGAAGAAAAAATATAAAAATAATGAGGAAAAGGAGGAAAAACCCTAAACAAGCTGCCCTAAACCATATGGTTTCCAAAACCATGGGCCAGCATTCCACCACCAAAAAACTATAAATAAGTGGTGGAGACCCCTCATTTCACATCCACAGTCATAAGCATCCTGCCTCTGCCGAAATTATTCTCGAAACCCTAGCTTACCATCAAGCTACTTTCACCATTGAGAACTCTTTTGGCCCATTTCCACCACCGGAAAAGGAAAAGAAGCAGCTTGGAGCTCGAAGCCACCGACATCGGACCAGCGCAACGGACTCCACCAACCTCCTCATCGGAGGTAATATCAATAAAATCACCATTATACATTTCTTTACTGTTTTTGCTTCATGTTATTTACTTTCTACTGCTTTAGCTTAGTTTTTGTTTCAGTTTATTTTTGTTTACATCATTGAACTGCTACTAAGGATTCCAGATTCCTTAGTAGGTGCCCATCAGCACAAGCTAGGGTGAAAACCCTAGCTACAGATACATTACTTAAAGAGAGAAGAAGTCAAATAATAAATTATACCAACACCAACAATTAATTAAAAGATAGTTTGATGAGAATTCTTTGACCGACCGATATTTCTAGGTTGGTGATTTGGTGTTGAAATGGGACAAACCCCACAAGGACAAAAATAATTATGCTAAATTTCAACGCTTGTGGTTAGGGCCATTCACTATTACAGAAAACATTTTCCCTAGTATTGTCCGGTTGCAGACACTGGAAGGTTTCTCTGAGGCCTATCCAATGAACATCCAACTCCTAAAGAAGTACTTTACTTGAGATAAACATATGCTTATTTGTACATAGCTGTGTTTATTTTATTTTATTTTATTTGGTTTGGTTTTGATTTTTTTTCTTTCAGGCATGATATTCACAAAGCATTTGGCCAGAGCTAGTGATTAGTCTATGTCCAAAATTTCTAGTTGGGAAATTTGAGGGTGCATATGTTGGAATATCTTTATTCGGTTTATATCTGAAAGAGTGCTCTCATGGACAACTAATTATCTGTGTTGTTATTTAAATTAAAATTTCCCCACCTGAGTCAATGTCTTTACAAACTATCACTATGATTATCAAAGATTTAGAAGTGTTTGGGTCTTCTTGTCATATGTTTCATTATTGATTGGCATTAAATCTTATAACCTAGTTAACCTTTTTATTTTATGATCTCACCTTGGTCACCTTGAAATCAAATAAAATTCATCTAAATAAGTGTAAATTTCAATATAGGGGGTCTTATTACAAGCCATCCTATCATATTAATGGATATTCAGTGAATAACATTACTAACAGATGGTTACCAATCCAGGGTAATGGCTTGCAATTTACATTGTAAATCATATTGGTTTGTTTTCTTGGATTAACCACAACTTGTTGTATTCAAGGACAAGGGGTCTTCTCACAAGTCAACCTGACCATGATCATGGATTCTATTTTGGACTGAAATTATTGACAAGTGGTTACCAATCCATGGTAATTTATTTTAGTGTTACAACTAAAAGACAAGGAGTCTCCTTACAGAGCTGGCTTGTTCAGTTTCCAGGAAGGATTTGTGAATGGCATTGCACCTTACTAGGGCAATGGTCTTGTTTCAACTGAGTTATGGTTAGATTCTTTTGTCTATATATATATATATATATATATATATATATATATATATATAGAGAGAGAGAGAGAGAGAGAGAGAGAGAGAGAAGGAAGAAATATGTATATATGTTTGAAAATTAAGTCACAAATAAACAATTAATAATTCAAGGTGATTTGTGTTTGATGATCTTGAGATAGATCAAGGTTATTCCAAGGTTCATCATAAAATTCCCTCTCTTATTTGCATATTGATCACAGGGATACCATTTTGCTTCTAAGTTTCCTTTTCCATTTGAGTATCGTTATAAATGGCTTGGGGTGGGAAAATAAAATTGTTTTTGCTAGATCTGATAGTACTCTCACAGACTCACTTTTGGAAAATAGACTTACAAATTTTTCTTGCTAACATATCTCTCTTGATTTTTTTTTTTATGTTGATTTGTACAGAGATAACTGCTTCACCCAGCGAGTCACCATTTGTTGTTGGCATGACATATCCCATTTTAATATGTAAAATGGGAGCCCCTTTCATTCATCGCTAAGGTAATGTTTGTGGTTACTGTCTTAGTTATGGGGTATTATTCTTTGGTGCTTTCATTTATTTGTTTTTCTTCATGTTTGATCTTTATAAAATTTTGCTTCAAAACCTTGTTTTTTTGGTTTTGTGAGTTGTTGAAAATCTACTTTTTCTTTTAAATTTTCTGTTTCTGCAATCTGCAAAGCAGATAGCGGAAGTCCATTTTTTGGAGGTTTTGAAAATTGTTTTACCACAACCCGCAACACGCAATGCAGATTGCGAATGTTGCAATCTTGTTGATTTTTCATTTTTTACTTTTCTGTAATCTGCATTGTGGATTGCGGATGTCGGAAATATTTTTCATAATAAAATTTCAAATTATCATTCCACACTTCTGCAACCCGCAATGCGGATTGCAGAAATAGAAACCCAAAATATAATAGAATCACAAATCGCACTATTGCGATTCCGTAACCCGCAATGTGGATTGCAAAAGCAATAAAGTAATTTCTAATTAGAAACTTTCACCCCATAATACAGATTGCGGAAATAAAATAAATAAATTGTTAAAAGTTCATATCCATAATTTTCTTTTCCGCATTAGTCTTAATTGTTGATCTGTTTTAAATCTACGATTTAAATTCATATCATCGTTGTATGTGGTAGTTTAAATATTTCAATTTTTCAATGTTTTTTCCATCACTTGTAACTTACGAATTTCACTGTGAATTTTCACCAGGTCTACGGATTTTTCTGCTCTTAAGCGAATTCTTGGTAAGTTTTTCAAATTTCTTGCTTTCCATTGCTATAATTTTGATAGTTTTGGTTTGGGTTAAAATTTATTCTTTTTCTCCATTTTTGACAAAACTTATCTCGTACCCTGCAAAAGATGTCGAGGAAATGGGATCCAAAACTGCTCTTAATGAGCAAAAGAACAAAGAGCCCAACTCTGGAATATTTTCAAACACTAGTGGACGTGTATCTGAAACTTACCATTTAGACTAGTCTAGGATTTATTCCATTTCTTACAATGATGAATTTTTTAGGCATCCAGCATGATCATTCGGCCTTCATTGACCTCAGCAAATCCCAACTCCATGCTATAGCAGCTAGTCCTACCTTTATTCCCTACACAGACCCCATGAAGTGGAGAATCGACCACTCTAACCCCCATGACTGCTCGTTTAATGACCAAGAACACACCTAGTTGGATTTATTTCTTCCAGAGGTGTTTGCAAGAGCCTATGCCCTCAACCCACCTCGGAAATTGCTCAACAAGAAATTCCTTGAGACTTCTGCCACACAATACAAATTTGAGGAATTGATTAAGTCTTGAATGGACAATCCTGTTGAATTCCTTCCTAAACCTGATAAACTATATCCTATTTCTTGGTTTAGGGAACCTTTCTCCCTATTAGCGGAATGTTATGTAGGTTGTATGGGATTCTGAATTGCACAGTGTTTAAAGTGGAATGGGCGCCCCTCGCACATCATGTTCTCACAAAATGAGATTCATTCAATTAGGCTCATATTATGTCAGTTGTATTGAAGGAATCTATTGAAAAGTACCAGAAAACTCCAGCATCTAGAAAACCCACTTTCTATATGCCAGCCTATGTAATGGACGTGTTTTGTGCATCGTTTCCTTTCCCATGAATGGGATGGAATTGGATGAGGGTTGGACCCCCTGTCCATATTTATTTTTTAGCATCATGGGAGGACAAATTTGTCCCTCTCATATATGATATATGTGACCATTTCGTAGGATCAATCTATCAAAATATTTTTAAAGGGGATGCTCCTACATTTTGAGACAGAGCCAGGGCACTGATCTCCACCATGGGGGATTGGTATGTTGGAGAATACTCTACGTACATCAAAATCTAGGGTAGCAGCATTTTCCATCTACTACCTAGGATAGTGCCACACATAATGGTTTTGGAATAAATTTCCTTCCAGACAATTATTGATGGGGTGTTTCCTAAACTCACTAGAGCTAAGAGGAAATGGTGGCCCAAATTCCCCCTCAGCCTTGGAAATTTGGCGATACAAAATTCTACTCATGCAGGCACTCTTGGAAAAAAGGTTGACACTCTAAAACTTGGGGAATCCCCCAAAAGAGTGCATGACCCCAAGTTTTTCTTGGCTAACCATTCCACCTAGGAGCATATAAAAACTGCTTACACTCATCAGAAGGACCGTGATGATTGCATATACCAAGGGGCTAATGATTTTTCAGGAGTTCTAAGAAGGATTACTATGCCTGATGAAAAGAGATTCATTTTTCAATACCAGCAGGAGCTAAATACTAAGGTGTTTCACTAGAGAAAACTCGAATTGACAGTAGAAGAGAAAGCACAAAAGCAACTAGTTGAAAAAGAGGCACCGAAGTCATGGGTTGGCACTTCTTCCATGACAACTGAGCAATCAAAGGATGATCATGTAAAAGATGTCATTGAATACCCTTTACAACCTCAACCTTCATCCACTCTTCAAGCTCTACTGAGGTAAGATGAAATAAATAAGAGCTTAGAAAGAATGTGTTCCAGAGTAGAAGCACAGGAAGCAGCTTTTGTACCTTAACAAAAGAGGCAAAGGATTGAACAACCACCACCACAAGTCAATCCACCACCATATCCTGGCCCACTAGAAACAAATATTGACATGCATGAAATTGAAAGTGATATTTAAGAAGAAACACTTCCTTCTAGTTTATCATTCCCAACCAATGTTCCCACCATCTTTCCATCCATTGTCTTAGTGACCCAGGCATCTGAGGATCCTCTTGAATGTTTGATTGATGATAATTATTTCTCATAAATTCATATTTCCCAAGTCATTATTTGTAGAAATGGGACATATTTGTATATTTTCCCATCCCAATTACTATCCCTTTTTCCACTTTGCCTATTTTTTCAGAAGCATTTGAACTACCTTTTTTTTCTATTCAGGTAACATCTTCACAATCCACTCCATTATCTTCACAACCTGGTGATACCTCTATCCCTACCACCTTTTTTAACCCATTACTTCTGTTTCTTCTTCCATTCCTTCACCCTTCACTTCTCATGCCCACACACCACCCATTATAATTCCTCAAGTGAGCATACTTATTCCTACCCCTGTCATTCCCCAACCTGCACCTTTGGTAACAATTCCTAAACTATCAATCCCTATAGTTGATGAAGTAGCATATTTTGGTGAGGATGCAATAGTGTCCCTTGGAGAATATTTATGGAGCATGGCATAAAAGGCTATGGTGAAGAAAGGCTCCAAGAGATCCAGGGAGGGAACATTTAATCAAGGCTCAGTGCCTAATCAAATCATATGGAAGAGAGCATATACAGATGTTAAGAAGTAGGCCTTAGAGACTGCAACTGCCATGGGAGCCTTTACAGGGACTAAGTATGACTCAGTTTCCTCACTTAACAAGGAAATTGAGATGAAAGAACAAGAGCTGTAGAAGATTAAGTAGGAACAATCATAGGAAATGGCACATCATCAAAGTGAGATGCAAGAGTTGAAGGATGGTTGTGAGGACCATCTTAGCAATTGCAAGATCATAATAATATTCTCAAGAAAAATCTTGAATAATCACAAGGGATCAATGTCAAACATGTGGAAAACATTACAGCCCTTGAAAAACAGTTGAAATATTTCCAATTCGTATATGTTGCTTCCTCTTTTTCTAAGCTTACAGAGGAGGAATTTAGAGAACTAGCTTCCAGAATCCATGATGACCTTCACAAGGTGATGGTTGGTTTGTTTGATGGATTGAATGAGATGCAGGAAAACTTATAATTCCTTTGAACATCAATCTAACCTCCATATGATCATAATCAAACGAGGAAAGATGCAATCAAAGCTTATGATAATCTTGTGGACTGGTAAAGGTACATCAAAGATGTGTCAAAGACAGACCTAAAGATGTGCCAGAGCTTGATAAGATCAAACTAAGGAGGATCAAGATATCCTTAGAATATTGAGAGAATGTTTGTGAATAAGTGGAATCCACCATTCAAGGTGGAGAGGTGGTCTGTAGGAAAAGGTGGTTCACATCAGAAAAATTGCTAAGTTTTCTAGACTTACCACTAATGGATCCAATTGAAGATGTTATGCCTCCAAAGCTCAAGATGGAACAAATTGAAAGGGATTTTTTGAAATCCAAGGAACAGATTCAGCAGCTCGATCACCTTCACAGAGCAGAGATCAAGGAATGGATTAAATCCCCTTTCACTTCGCAGATGAGGATCAACCTCTTTCTCCAAGAATGGGAGAAAGATAAGAAAAGGGAGATTGAGTCGTTGGTCAAAGCTCAATTGCAACTAGAGCATGCCCAATATCATGATATAGTATATTTATTATATGCATTTTCCAAGTGGAAATATTCCCTTGGAAAAATTTTAACAATAAAATTAACACCCTCGAAGATGATGGTCTGAAAACATATCTTCTTTTCGTCTGCAACGTGAAGACTAGAATTTGGAACAAATTGAGAGTTTTGATCTCTCATCGGACCACTGCTTACACAAAGGAAGAAGTATGTGAATACAAAGGTTTCTCTAAATAATTCAAGACCAAGACTACCTAAGGGTCAAAACCTAGTTATCACAACTCATGGAGTGGAAAGAATACATGTCATATGTATTAATTGTCCTAGAACCCTGGAAATTCAAGTAAATTGCCTTAAAACTAAGTAAAGTGGGTTTTTCTAAAGGAAATAATCAAAAATATTCAAAAATATTAAACCCACATTCATGGTTAGTGATTGGGGACAAAAATACCAATGCTATATGAGAAAGGAATATGAGGTGAAAGAAGGAGGACACGTAAGAAAAGAAAAGGCATGTTGTAGGATTTGGAGGCTAGATAGAATCTTTTTCATATCAAGAGCTTTGGTGATCATTAGATTTTAGGGAGAAGGATGGTTTAGAGAAAAGGATAAATGGATTCGCCTATTATTGGGTTGTAAGAACTTTCCTCTTGTTTTTAATATGATGCAATTCAAGTTTCCCCAAATGTTGTGATTAAATCTATAAGTATTTTCATATGTTTTTGTCAATGTTTGGTAGATAGATTTCAAGTTTTTTAAAGTTTTCCAAAGGCTATAGGTAAAGAACTAGAAATCTAGTTGTGAATGGAGGCCTAAAGGCCATGGATGCTCAAGCAAAAGGATCTTCCACAAATGTCATGCTTCAAGAGGTAATCTCCTTTCTTCCTCCCCTCTCTCCTCTTTGGAATGACTTAGAAATCTCAGGAAGCTTCAATTATTGCATATATTCTGTCGATCAGGATTCACATCCCTATAGTGAATGTTATATTAGGCTATATACATGTCCTTTCAGAGGAATGTAATAACAGAATGGCGACCATACTAGGGAGTTAAGGGGTTCTTCTCCTGAAACTAGTTTTCTTGAGAGTTTCCCCTTGATTGGGTGTTTCTTCCCTTTTAAATCCTTTGATGCATGCTTGATATCTGTATTTACAAAATTTATTTCAATTTTAGAGTCTAAAATCGTTTGATTTGGCCCTTACCCAACCAAATCTTGATATATTTAGACAGGATCTAGGGCTTATCGAGCAATAGCGGGAACAGTCAATGTGTAGTTATGAATGCTTTGAAAAACTTGCGGGTAAATATGAGTAACAATCGTGAATGCCTTAGAAATCATAGGTACATGCTAGTGACAATTGTGAATTCCTGGAAGAAAATGTGGTTATTGGGTATGTACCGTCATGAATTCCTTTTGGAAACTCACAGGTACATAATAGTGACGGTCACGAATGGAACAGATACCCAATAAGAGTCTAGTATTTTGGTCATAAAATCCTCAATTCTTGTCTGTTTTGAGTGATTTGTTTAGATATGGAAAGCTTAGAAAACCCTATAATTGATTTTACAGTCTAATTTCATCCATTTTTGTCAAATATTTGAGGATTTTTTAATATTTTAAATAGTTGTGTGCTTACTAGCTTGAAAATTGTCAAAAAACTAGGAATCAGAAATCATTGTTTTATGCTTATATTTAGGGATGATTTTGAAATTTGCAGACTTGTAGATGACAGTATATACCTTTCAGGACCTAATAGGAGCATATTTAAAGAAATTAGGATCAATTTCACTTGAAATTGGAAGCCTTAGAAACCTCCTTAAAAATCTAGGAAAAATACTTTGATTAGTATTTTTTTGAGTTTTGTTCAATTTTTTTGTTAAAAGATTGCTCAGATCTAAATGTTTATGACATATTTACCATTTATATCCTTTATTTCGCTATTAATGGCTGAAATTTTTTCTAATTTGGTCACTTTATTCACATGTTTACATAAGGAAATTATTGAAAAACTAAGGAACATAACACATTGTTTCAATTTATGAACCTTTAGGCCATGAATTTTGAAGTTACATGAACTTGCTGACCTGCCACACAACTTGAAATCCCAAATACAACACTTTTAATACAATCATTTAAAATCAAATTCACAAGTGTAATAGAAATCATTTGAAGTTTGAAGCATATTGTCGAGCCATGAGTATCCTCTTCACTTGCGCTTTCGGGCGGTCCTGTGTAAGAGAAATTGGATTCCAAGTGTAAATGATTGTTAGTTTTAGAATTTCAAAAGATGTTTAGAATTTTGCATTGATTTTAAAACCATTAATTTGGAAATTCAACATTCAGAAAGAAAACATAATGCAATTGAGAAATCAAAATTGAATCACAATCCTACATGTAAACATTAGTTTAAGAGACTTATTAGAAACAGGAAAAACATTGAACATTCAAAAAAATTTCATTTCTAATTAGTGATAGTTGAAGCAAATTGAACACATTTTAAGTTTGAATCCAACCCCTTGAACCCTTGCTAAAAAATTGAAAACTTCTTTGTTCAAATTTGTAAAACTGATTCTATTGTGTAATATGCATGTTTGAAGGATCTCAAAGAACCTCTTACTCTTCCATAGTATAGAAGTTCATTGAAAATAAAGGAAATAGTAGTGAGAATTGTGAATTTTATTGGTTCAACATTTTGAGTCACAAACACCACCAGTTTCACTGTCACTCCTCGAAACTAAGCAAACTACCCTAAAATCAACGCTTAATCTAAAATCTATCAAGATTCTTTTTTTTATATCGCCAACATATATTAGGTTAGGGATTTGGAATAATATTGGAGATTTAACACTCCAAAGCCACAAAACTTGGAAACTAGTATTGATTAAAGAGCGTCAAATCCATTAGTAGCAAAGAGTGCCTGTTGAGAAAGCACTTCTAACAAAATCGTTAAGCACGAGGTCAATTCAAATTCGTAAGGATGGCACCCCCCCCCCCCCTTGCTTATTTGGTGGGATATGTGCACATTACATTATTTCATTTAAGTGACAAGTCCTCGAGGTGACATCACTTTCTTGAGATATCTAGCCTATGTGAGTTATCCTAGACTGACAATTGTCCTACCTGGTCACCAATTGTGAAGTGGTAACCATAGTTTCTTTTCCTAGGGAATCACACAGGTTTTTGTAAGTGGGGGACACTTGCAACACCTGAGACCGACACAAGATTGTTTCAGCTCCTTGGGAGGGTGAGTAGCTAAGAGCTAACACTTGGACCCCTGAAGATTGAAGAACAGTGTAACTGTTTTTCGTACCTTTTCTACTTAGAAATTTTTGAGGCGTAATGCCCTCAAGAGCTACTAGTTTTGGAAGGCCCTCTAAATACAACTTTTCTCTAAACTTCAGTTCTTTGGAAAGAATTTTGCTTGTTGATTATCTTAGTACATTGTTAGATGTGTGGACACTTTGATTTTTGTTGAGTCTAGTTTCCTTTAGGATTGTCTGACTAAATTTTGATATACTCTAATAAACAATTCCTTTTATTAAACTTCAGAGCGACTAATCTCTCGATCCACCCATCAAGGTGGTAGCGAGGAAAGTTACCCAAGTTTGAGGGCCCTGCTACATTGTGGAGGCATATACATGAGCCACATATTTGTTACTTTGAAACTGAACTAGCAATAAACCCAATCAAATGTTACTAGAGAATAACAACATCAAATCAATTCTAAAAATTTGTCACATCAGGGATGAAACATAGATAGAATTGGTGATCTTACTTTAGTTGAAATTTAAAAAATAGAATATCACACATTTGCTCACGTAAATCCACCCTTAGCACATCCTTTAAACTCAACCATACTTACGAAAAGTGAGTCACTAGTTAGTCTTTTTGAAATTTGGAATAATATGCAAAACATTAAAGTACTTGACCCTTTGGTTTTGTCAGGAATTGATGGGACCATATCAATGCAGCTTGAAATGGTTGCAGGAGGTTGTCAAAATCCTCTTGGACCGCACAATAGTTGTCTAGGTTCTACTTCTGTGGGCAACCCTTTACCATGGAATGTTAATATTCCTGGCAGAAATACTGCATCCTAGAACACAAATTCCAATTGGAATTATCCTTCACTGATGGGAGGAAATACCCTAGAGGGTTATCCTCTGATTTATCCTAGCACAATTCCTAGGGGAAATCCACCTATCAACCCCATTCCACGATGGAGTGGTCAAGTTTCATAATGTAACCAATATTTTTGGATCCAACCTCCGTAAGGAGGAAACATACCTTGGAATTCCAATCAAAACCAAGGACATAATCAATGGAATGGTCGGTTTCTAGTAAGTGACCAATCTTCTTGGGAACTAACTCCATCAGGAGAAAATCCACCCAATGGTAAGGTTTTAGGAAGTAACCAATATTATAGGGACCTAAATCCATCATGAGACAATCCACCCAATGACTATGTTCTGATAAGTACCCAATGTTCTTGGGGGAAGCCTTCGCAATGGGGAAACCCCCCTTGGAATGTTAATCGAATCCAAGGACCACCACAATGGAGTGGTCAGATTCTAGGAAATAACCAATCTCACTGGATTCTAACCCCACAAGGGGAAAATCCACCCAGTCATCAATGGTGTGGTTAGATTCTAGGAATATCCAATATCCTTGGATCCTAACCCCAGAAGGGGGAAATCCATCCATGAGTCACATTCCACAATGGAGTGGTGAGGTTCCAGAAAGTAACCAATATTTTTGGAACTAGCCTGCAATACCTGTGTTTGATCCAGCTAGTCTTCCACATGGACCTCATTTGAATGGTATGATTGGTTCTATCAACAACCTTGAGCAGATCAACCAGTAAATGGGACAAATGTCTATTCAAACTTCATAACCTACAGTTGGTCAGGATATTCAGCAACATGCTAAGCCTTCCCCAACTTCTGAAATCCTCATAGTTCAATCCATGGACCTTATGGGGAAGAAGAATAAGTATAAGGTTAAGCATAGTGTTAATCCTTCCCAAACTCCTGAAAAACTCATAGTTCAATACATGGAACTTAGAGGAAATAAGAAGAAATACAAGAGTAAGCAAAATGCTAACTTTGGGAAGGGAGATGCACTGAATCCAACTCAAGACAGTGGGAAACAACAATCTTTTGTATTGATGCAACCTTTTATGCAAGACCATCATTAAATGGTTTCTACAACGTTGGTACCTCCACCAGGGGGAAACCAGTCAAAATCCCTGCAAGAGGGAAATGATCCCAATGCCAATGTCTTCACGTGTGATCATGAGGTGAACATTCAAATGATATATCATTCTTATGATTCCCCTCCTAGTACATTGGATCAATCGAAATCACAGCCAAGTGGTTCTCTCACCATTGAGAAACCAACCATAAACATAGTACCACACCCCCTCAAAGGTGATCTATGTAAAACAATGCATAATCCTAATGCACGAGCTGCTCATAATGAAATTTTTTTTGAGGAAATAGATCAAGCACCATGTGCCATGTCTGCCATGGAGGTGTTGCAATATTGTCCTACACAAAGAAAGGAACTATTGTCTTCGACTAAAGTCACCTGATCCATTCGATGCGATGTTGATCACATTAGACTTAGACGAATCAACCTGTAGGATTCCTTCCAAAGTTGTTTTTCATATTAAAGTAACATATCATGGAAAGAATATCTTTCAAACCATAGTTAATGAAGGGGCCTCAACCCATGTCATGTCATTTAAATGTTGGAAAGCATTAGGATCACCCACCTTAGTTCAATCCCATACTGTGTGAAAAGAATTTGAAGGACATTCGTTCTATCCTCACAAACTCATTGTATCCTTCCTTATTGAATGGGGTGGAAAAATAGTTACAACAGATGTTGAGGTAGTAGATGCGCCTATAGATTACAATTTTCTAGTAGGACGTAGTTGGATACACGCGATGATAGTTATAGTGTCTTCAAAGTCCCAAATGATTCGGTTCCCTCGTTGGGGGAATATTGACATGATCGACCAATTAGATTACTGCATGCTTGAAACTAATATCCAATCAAATGTTCCTTTCATTAGGGATTCTCTAAAGGAGGCTCGAGAAATTAGGGTAGGATCGTTAAAAAACAGTTCCCTCATGGGAAACTTTATGATCCTGCAACGCTTATTTGTTGTAAAAGTGTCATACCAAGTTGTTCAAATGGCTTCGGTATATTTGGATCAAAATATTCCCTTGATGGAGGAATACGATACAGTTACTTGGCCCATTTTGGTTGTGAGATCTTCGAGCTCACTTGATTTCTTGCACAGAATTTTATCATCAAATGAAACTATCCTTGAAATCATAAACATTTGGTTGTACCCACCTAAGGACATCTTTTGTGGGGCCTCTAGGAGCATATTTGGTTTAAATCCACCCAAGTATAGGAGCATCCTTTGTATGTTCCTTGATCTTATCAAGTATATTTGGAAGCATGCATATAGGTTTAGATTATCCCTCTGTGAAGATGCATTTGAACCTTTTGCAACCCAAACTTACCATAGGGTCGAACCTGTTGGAAATTGGTGGGTCAACCCATCATATCTATATTTTCCACCATTCTTACGGAAGAGCCTACCGAGCATGGGACACCCTAGCCAGCACCCCATTTCCATTTTGGTGCCCATGCTGAGTTATTCTCATAGGCCTGGGAACCCAATCAGTTCCATCATGACCTTGAGTTTGAGACCGCATACTTCTCTTCCATACAGTTATGACCATTTCCTGATTGGATCCCTATTTCATGACAGTTTACATAAGCATGTGTTAAAATATGTGCATGAATATTTGTGTTTTCTGTTTCAGTGCTTATTACTGATGTTGCATATATGCCTTTGCAGTCACTTTTTGATCAAAATTGCTATAAACCATTTCTTATGTTTAAGTTGACCTCTACATGCTAGAACTATTTGATTCAGGTAATTAATGGACCATGATTCATTATGATTTATGATTTTAGTGTTTTTCGCAGAATTAGCATGAAGTAAACCACATTTCCTCCTTCCTACTTGTTCATAGCATCAAATTGGATAACCACAGTTACTTGGTTCTATTTCACCGTCTGTCGACACATAATCATGCTTCAGATATCCAACCAATCGAGGGAACATCCGTAAGAGTGTGCACAACTAGCTCAGCCCTTGTTTGCAATATGTATCTTTGCCTTGGCCTGACCCATGCTCTTGTAAAACAAAGTATGTCCATGCAACACTTATTCCCTCCCATGTACCATAGCATTCTCTATTGTTTTTTCAAGCTAATAAATGAAAAAAGTACTAAACATTAAAAAACACAAAAAAGGGGAAACTTGAGTCATGTCATATCAAATATTTGAGAGAAAGGAAACAGTCAGTAATAGTCTTCCTTGAACACATCACATAATTTTATATTTGTTGTCAATACACCGTTTACATTTGCCTTTGGAAGTTGTACCAATAATCTGAACAGATCTCCACCGATAGGTTGTCCTTCCTGTCATCTATGGAGCTTTCGTTAATTCATATAGAATTTTTGAATTTCACAATGGTTGGTTACTCGAGTCTTATGTTTCCAAGTGTCCATTATGCGTCATGTTATGTGTTCAAGGTAATTCAAAGCAATGTCGGACATTCCTCAAATGTTCATGACCAATCATGTCGGCCTTCCTTATGTCAGTATACAGTGTTGGATCTCACAGCTCTACCAAATTATATCAACCTATTGATCTTAGTTTCATGTTAGTTGATGTGGGATGCATCAATTCCATCCTTCTGACGGATCTGTTCCTATCGACGCCAAATCATCATCTAGGCAATGGATCTAGGAACCCCGGTGAGTACCTTGGATCTTACAGTCATTAGTGGCAGGATTCCTCACAAATGACAGTGGGTATACATAAATGACCCTTGATCGTTTGATTCTAAAAGTGTTCGACATCAAAACATCCATTCACACTTGTTAGTTTGTACTTGAGTACCTTGGATTCCATCATCATTATCGGTGGGCCTCCTCGTATCTGTTAACAGTATACATCAATGACCGGTAATCATATGGTGTTTAATTATGCTCAACATCATCTCATTTATTCTCATGATATAAACTCGTATTATCATTGGTTTGTATTGAATACCTTGGGAAATACAGTTGTATCACTCATCAATTCACTACCCAAGTTGTGCAAGATTAAAATACCATGTCAAAGTACCATGAAGACCTGGATATGTTGCACTCATCAAATGTGCACTTATACATTTTTATAGAATTTACTTTTGACATGGATCCACTGTGTATTATTTGTGTCCATGCTTGTTTACTGCTCATCATGGGTATACCCGCCTCAGGAAGATATTGTATATTTGGGAAATTTCCTTGTTTGACTTGCAGGTGTTTCTACAACTCCTGCGTTCATAAACCATACTTTTCCATCATGCCTTGATCACTAAAGAGTATCAGTACAAAGAGTATCATAATGAAAGAGAAACCAATTTATTTCAGCCCTCAGCATAGCTTCGGACCTCACACATTGGGGGGAATCTATTAACAATAAAATTAACACCCTCAAAGATGATGGTCTGAAAACATATCTTCTTTTCACTAGCAACATGAAGACCAGAATTTGGAACAAATTGAGAGCTTTGATCTCTCATCGGACCACTGCTTCTGCAAAGGAAGAAGTACGTGAAGACAAATGTTTTTATAAATAATTCAAGACCAATACTACTTAAGGGTCAAAACCTATTTATCACAACTTCTGGAGTGGAAAGAATACATGTCATATGTATTAATTGTCCTAAAACCCTAGAAATTCAAGTAAATTGGCTAAAAACTAAGCAAGGTGGGTTTTTTTGAAGAAAATAATCTAAAAGCTTAAAAAATATTAAACCCACATTCATGGCTAATGATTGGGGGCACAAATACCAATGCTATATAAGAAAGGCATATGAGGTGAAAGAAGGAGGACAAGTAAGAAAAGCAAAGGCATGTTGTAGGATTTGGAGGCTAGATAGAATATTTTTTATATGAAGAGTTTTGGTGATTATTAGCTTTGATGGAGAAGGATGGTTTAGAGAAAAGGAGAAAGGGATTCACCTATTATTGGGTTGTAATCACTTTCCTCTTGTTTTTAATATGATGCAATTCAGGTTTCCCCAAATGTTGTGATTGAATCTCTAACTATTTTCATATGTTTTTGTCAATGTTTGGTAGATAGATTTCAAGTTTTTTAAATTTTTCCAAAGGCTAGAGTTAATGAACTAGAAATATAGCTGCAAATGGAGGCCTAAAGGCCATAGATGTCAAGCAGAAGGATCTTCCACAAACGTCACACTTCAAGAGGTAATCTCCTTTCTTCCTCCCCTCTCTCCTCTTTGAAATGACTTATAAATCTCAGGAAGATTTCAATTATTGCATACATCCTATCGATCATGATTCACCTCCCTATAGTGAATGTTAGATTAGGCTGTAGACATGTCCCTCCAAAGAAATCTAATAACACAAATCATGAAACCATATTTTGTGATCCCCATTCCTTTGGAGCATTTGTTTATTTGTAATTTTTTGTAATTATTAATTAAATAGATGGATATCTCATAGAACAGGGAGGACAGAGCTCGCCGAAGTGACCCTAAAGGACTATAGGAGAGAGAATCGCAAAGGAAAGACCAGAGACACTCTGTAATTTTTGCAGAACTGTAATTTGTTACATTTTCAATCAAATCTAGATAGTTTCTTTCATCATCTTTTGATTATTCATTGAATTTATTTAGTGAATCTCGGTTGTTCTTTTATCTCTCTAATATGTCGATTATATGTTGCATTATTATCGGACATGCTAATCTCAGTATTGAGTTTCCATTACTACGTCACTATGTTGATTATGCATCAAATAGATTTCTCTATTTTAATTCATATATTATCAATTGAAACTAATGAACAATCACCCCTGCAAATGCTGATTTTTTAATTAGTATTTCTCTGTTAGAAAAAATATGCACTTAATGTCTTTGGATAAAACAATTCAATTTTAATTGTTTTAGTTCTATTCGAAGTTGGCAAAGAATAAATCTGATTTATATTTCTATATATTGGATCAACCTTTTGTCATATATTATTGATCTAATTGCTCTATCACACATCATCAACATTTAGAGTTCCATTTTAGTCAGACGATTCAGTTCACTATTACTTTAAACCCTTCCAGCTCTTCCATAGAGGAAGAGTAGATCCATTCGGATATGAATACCTTGTTCTAGTGGAGGCCTTATATCCATAAGATTCAATTATCCCAAACAACTTGGGGATAGAACCATCTGTTATCTCCGAAAATAAATTTATTTCCAATAAGTTCACTCATACAATTTATTTTTTGATAGGATGAAGATTTCAAGTCATGTTATGAAAGACATTGGGGTGACTAACAAAGTTGGGATATCTGATGTTTTGTTATTTGATAAATTTTAAAGTTTTATATTTCGGTGGCTTAGGAAAGATTTTCAAGAGCTCATTAGCCACCGAAAATCCTAGCTTTCGGCAGCTAACAGTTTAACGTAGGAGCATGATTATCCACTGAAAGCTTGCTCATTATGTTATTGGTTAAAATTCTGGTAAAAGGACTTTCGGTGGCTTAGGCGAGCTTTCCAACAGCTCATTAGCCACTGAAAAGATTTGGTTTCGGCAGTTTAGCGAGTGTTTGCAGGAGGACATTAACCATTGAAATCAAATTAAATACGTTTTTGGAAAGGGAAACTTTTGGTGGCTTGGGTGAACTTTCAAATAGTTCATTAGCCACCGAAAGCCCTGCCTTTCGACAGCTAAACAATGATATCCGGAAAGACAGTAAATCACCGAAATCTCGTTACGCATGTTCTTTTGGAAATAAAGTTTTGGTGGCTTGGGAGAACATGGCAGTGGTTCATTAGCCATTGAAGGCTCAGCTTTTGGCAGCAAGCAAACAAAACCCTAAATACTCTTAACCACCGAAAAGGATGAAAAGTGAAAACGGTTGTCTACCCATCAAAATCAAATTCATCAGCATAAGGTGTGTCATAATTTAGCATGATTAACCACCTAAAAAGTCAGGGAATTGCAGTAAATCATGATTTGATGGCTAAGAAGTCGTTATTGATCTCAAAAGACCGATAGAAATCTAAACCCTAGCCTGCACTCCATCTGTCCCACGACTATAGTAAACGTCTTTCACATTAATGCGAAACACCAAGTTCACATTAAAATAATTGCTAGGATGTCTATCTCGTGGATATCACTAGAATTCACCATCATCTCATTCAAGTACCAATCAAATATTTAACCCCTCAGAATTAGAGCCATACCTTCAGTACACTCCTCATTTGTTGCAGGCATCCTTACTACTCGAGGTCATCTCTGAAAACCAGTCCGCTAACCTCCTCCACATGTTTTGAATTTCAATTTTGCAGGCACATGGAGGAGGACCCGCTCAAAAAACTCAAAACATAGATTTATGTGGCTAATCATGGTTTCAAAATGGTCTCTAAGCCACCGAAAGAAGACTTTCGGCAGCTAAGACCGAAATTTCAGGGCCCTCTAAGCCACTGAAATTGGTGTTTTACTTTGAAAAGACATCATTTTAAAACAATGATTTTGAGTGAATAGAGAATCATTTTGCAAAATGCTAGGAGGTGTTTGTTCCTAACATGAAATAGAACAATAACCTCTCTCAGTTTTCCTACAGGTATTTCATATTGGGAGAATCGAATCCATCTCTGAGCCCTAATTGTCGGATCTCAGAATTTCCCTGTTTTACACGTATTTTTGAAATACAGATATCTGGAAAATGGAAGCAAATTTCAAAAACTTGAGATAGTTTTTTTCTCAAAAAAAAAACAATATACAAAAACTCCTTTCAGTTTATACACATTTGTCATAGATTTGGATAACCAAATGCATCTCTACGCCCCGATTTTCAGCAGTTTGGCCAAAGTTTTAGGGCAAAAGTTGACCTAATGGGGTAGGTTACAGCAAAAAAATGAAGAGTTTACTTGACCAACACCTGGGAAAGAGCAGAGACCTCCTCAATCAAACCTAGGTCTCAAAGAGTAAACAAAATGCTAGAGGAGATACGTGATCTAGAGGCTTTGGATATGGAGATAAAGAGGAATAACGACATTTTGACCAAGAGAAATAAGCAGTTGCACAATTCTGTCCTGGAGATGAGAGGGATTTATGTCATGCTAAAAGGGAGAAATATAAGATACATCAAAGACAACACCAGGATATATAGGATGATCAGGCTTCTGAGGCTGCAGTTAAAGAATTCTAGATCAAACCCTAGCTCTCGTTTTGCACTAGAAACCCTAGTTGAAGCAGCAGTAAGCCTGCAGAATCCAGAGGTAATCCAAGAGGCTACTGACTTTCCAAAAATTGGGCAAGCTAAACAAATACCAAAATATTAACAGCAAAACTGAAAAGGATGAGTTGGGAGGTGAATGACAAAATTTTGCAAAAAATAGGGCTTTCAGTGGCTTAGGCGGATGCTGAAGTGGTTCATTAGCCACCGAAAGTAGTGCTTTCAGTAGCTAACAGAACCGAAATTTTGATTCCTTAACCACCGAAAGCAGAAAAGGCACATAATCAAATTTTGGCACAAAAGGCCAGTTTTGGGCAAATTTAAATATCTCAGGGATGAAGTGTAAAAGCTGAAAGTTGTTGAAGTGCACCATCAAAGGAGGTCTGTTCCAGGTTTGGGGATACATAAAAGAGGAGAGGGTCACAAAAACCTACCTATTTTAACCAACAGTGGCTCATCCATCAGAAGACCAGTTACAGCTTTCCTCCAGTACTCACTACAGTCATCAAAAGTTCAAAGAGTGAACAAGTGTTAGAGTTAGTTAAACTAATAGTTAAATTAGGTTTTTTGACCTAATTTTGCAAAAAATAATTATTTTGTCTATTTTTAGTAAATCAGATCCAATTTTTTGATTCGATGAGAACATTTTCTGGAACGCTCTGCGCGCGATAGGGTAGAAGCTGCGGCAGCGTTGAGAGAGTTCAAGCATGGCGGTGCCTGGGGGGGGGGGGGGCCCCCCCCCCCCCCTTCAAGTTCAGATGAGGAAGCCTTATGAAGGCTCCTCAACAGCAGAGGCAAGAAGACCTCTCCTCTGGAGATCCCAAAATTTATCAAGAAGCTAGAGGAAATTCCATAAATCGCCCTTCCCGAAGAAAAACCAATGAAGATAGCTCTGGAATTGGCTAAGTGAGGCCTCGTGGGTTAGTTTATGGGCTTATGGCCCTCCACCAATTCTACATATGACTGGATACAGAGAAACTGGAAGCCCAATATGAAACATGGAGTAACTTGTTACCCCATTGGGAGAGGGTTCTTTGTTTTTGAATTCATCTCAAAAGAAGACCGAGACTTAATCTTTAGAAATGGCCCCTACTTAATGGGGATGCAGGGTCTATACCTGAACAAATGGACACCAGATTTTGATCCCTCGGTCGATCTCCCCAAAGAAGTAACGGTGTGGGTCAGGCTCCCTAACCTCCCGGTGGATTGCTGGGACTTCGAATCTCTGCAGAGAATAGGGAACGGAATCAGACATTTCATTGACAAAGCTGATAATAAGGGACAATACACCTGCACCAGAATATGTGTTGAAGTTGATCTTGAATCTGGTCTTCCTGAGGCAATAAAATTAACCGTTGGTTCTTGGACTCATTACCAGAAGCTGGACTACGAGCACCTGCCCTTTAAGTGCAGGAATTGCCAAGAACATGGCCACTTCCAAAGATATTGTCCTAAACTGGTCGTTGGGAAAGAAGATGTTGAAGGATGGCAGAAAGTAAAGAAAGGGAAAACCTCGAACATTACTAGAAGCAAGGAGAAAACGGCCCAGGGACCCCCAGAGGAAGGCAACTCAAAGCCTATCCACCAAGAAGATCCTAATGTAGCTCAAATCCCCGCAAATATTCCAGAAGTTGAAGAAGTTCGGGCACCACAAGCCCCAATCAATCCAATCCCTCAACCTGGTGTCTCCAGCCCATCAAAAGAACATATCAGTTTGGGTTCAGAAACAGGAGTTGAATCCTTTGAGGAAGGAGATACTGAAGCAAGCAGTTCGTTAGGTACCCCAGACCAACCAAAGCATGGATGGAATACTGAGAAGAAGAGAAGGGAAGAGAAGTCCTACAAGGATGTGGTTCAAGGCTCACAACATACCATTCCAGAAATGATGAATACCAGATCGGGGATGAAGCTAGGAAAGACCCCGAAAGGGGGCTATCCCCCTCATCCAGGTAAATAATGCAATACGTCTCCTGGAACTGCAGAGGACTAGGAAGCTCCCTAAAAGAAGAAGCTATAAGGGATTTAGTAAGAGTAATGATGCCTAAAGTCCTTCTAATCCAGGAGACGAAAATGGAGGAGGATGCTCTCCTTCGAGAAAGCAACTCGTTTTGGAAGAAAGGCCCAGGTAGGGCTGTAAGTGCAAGAGGAGCTTCGGGAGGCTTAGCAACATTCTGGGACTCTACAAATCTCGAACTAGTAGAAGAAGAAGGAACCACTCACTGGTTATTCACCAAGTTGCTCCACAAAGACTCCGGCCATCTTGTAAGCCTTTTTAATATGTATGTTCTTGTCTCTTTTGTTGAAAAAAAAGAATGTTGGGATTCTTTAAAACTTTTTCTTAACCATCACAACCTTGAAAATTTAGTAGTGACTGGAGACTTAAATGTAACTCTTGCTCTAGCCAAAAAAAAAGGGGGATCAATAGTCCAGGACCCTGCAAGAGAGTGGGTGGAAGACTTGATGCTGGATTAGGATCTTGAAGATATCATTCCTGACAAGGGAAATTTCACCTGGTCAAATAAAAGGATAGGACCTAGTCATATAGCTGCCCGCCTAGACCGCTTCCTTATTCATTCCTCTTTCCTAACCCTTGGGCTTATGGTGACCTCCAAGATTCTCTCGCATTATACTTCTGACCATAAACCGATTTCGCTCTCCCTTTCTCCTGAGAAAAAATTAGGTCCTATCCCCTTCCAGTTTAGCCCAATTTGGGTAAATTAGGAAGGCTTCCTTGATATTGTGTCTAACTCATGGAAGGATCCTGTTTATGGATCCCCATTCTATGTCTGGGAAGGAAAGCTCAAAAGACTCAAAGCTGATCTAAAAGCCTGGGCTAAAGGACTTGGTTCTCCCATGGCTGAAAGGAAAAAAATTCAGAAGGCCTTGGAACAGCACCAATTGATCTTGGAAGAGTCCCCAATCACTCTTGCCTTGCTCATCCGGGAATCTGAGCTTTAAAGAAAGTACCACAAAGCTTGTAGAGAAGAGGAAATCTACTAGAGAGTCAAATCAAGGACGCTCTGGCTTCAAGCTGGAGACAAAAACACTTCGTTCTTTCACAAGCAACCCCAAGCCAAAAAAATTTATAACTCCATTACTGAAATTCAGATGCAAGACCATGTCATAAAGGATTTTAGTTGCATTAAGGAGGCATCCCATTCCTTCTTCAAAAATCTCTATTTCGCCCCTGATCTGGATCCAATGGACCCAATTTCTTATCCTCTCTCAGAGATTCCAAATTTTATTAATTATGAGGACAACCTGTTGTTGAACAGTCATGTTAGTATTCGAGAAATCAAGAAATCCCTCTTCAAAATGGACCCAGATAAAGCTCTTGGGCCGGATGGATTTACAGCCCAGTTCTATATTTCTTGTTGGGACATAATAAAAAAGGACTTGTACAGAATGGTTAAGAAGGCTGAGAACTATACAAAGTTGGGTGGCATCACCAACTCCTCGTTTTTGGCACTCATTCCAAAAGAAAAAGGAGATAAGAACTTTAATAGATTCAGGGCTATCTCCCTATGTAATACAGGATACAAAATCATAACCAAAATAATGGCTAACAAACTCAAAAGAATCCTGCCTAAGCTGATCCCGGAAAATCAAGGTGGGTTTGTGAGAGGAAGACAGATTATGGATAACATTATCTTAGTCCAAGAAGCCATTCATACCAGCTACAAGAAAAAAGAGAAGGGTATGGTGGTAAAGCTGGACCTGGCCAATGCCTTTGACAGAGTCAAGCATGACTTCCTTTTTGCAGCCATGAGAAATTTTGGATTCAGTCAGAAATTCATTATGTGGGTCAAAGCTTGCATATCAGCCCCTTGGATCACCCCGTTGGTTAATGGTCACCCTACCAATTTTTTCCAGGCCTCAAGAGGATTAAGGCAAGGCTGCCCTCTATCCCCTGTGCTTTTTGTCATCCAAGCCTCTGTCCTAAGCTTCCAGCTGAACAGAAGTCTCCAAAACAGGTCTCTCTCAGGCATCAGAATTGTCCCAAAGGTCAAGGATGTAAACCATGCCCAGTTCACTGATGATACTCTGCTATTGGGAGCTGTCAACCTCAACACATCTAGGAACTTTAAAACTGAGCTTGACTACTACAGAGACAGCTCTAGAAGTGAAATAAACTTCCACAAAAGTAAGGTCTATGGATGGAATTGCTCTCCTCGCGAAATGCTGGAGTTATCTCGGATCCTTGAAATGGAAGGCATCACAATCTGGGACACCTTTACATACCTAGGCATTCCAATTTTCAAATCTTCCCCTAGAGTTGTCCATTGGCTGCCCCTCCTGGACAAACTGAAAAACAAGATCCACGCATGGGGGGCAACATGGCTCAACAAAGCAGGTAAAGTGATTTTGATGAACTCAGTCCTCACCAGCCTCCCAATCTATCAATGCTCAGTGCTTCTATCTCCCAAAACAATTACAAACATAATTAATGAGTTTCTTCGTCGCTTCCTCTGGGAGGGTGGCTGAAACTGTGAAAAAAAGATCCATCTAGTGAGCTGGGACAAGGTCACGAGGCCAAAGATGGAAGGTGGCCTTCAACTAAGAGATGTGGCCACCCAAAATCTAGGCATGGGTGGCAAAATTATTTGGAACATGATCACAGGGAAAAGAAATAGGAGCAAGCAAATCCTCTGGAAGAAATATTTCATAGGTTACAAGGAGAGATGTCTTGAAAGGCCCACAAAACTGCAGAAAGGTTCCTCGATTTTCTCGCTCTGTAAAAGAGCCCTTCCATTTTTCACTTCCAAGCTCACGTGGACTCCGGGAAACGGGGCAAAAATAAGAATCTGGGAGGACTCGATCCTTGGGGATCAGCCTCTCAATGAATCAAATGAGCTGGGAAACATCAAAGATTGGCTTCTTGCCAAAAACTGCAGCACTCTGTGGGACATTCCCTTCTGGAGAAATGATGAGAAAGAATCCTAGGAAAGCTGGAATCTAGGTGACTATCCGCATGAGCTCAAGGAGGAAGCTATAAAACTATTGGAATTACTTCAAGGGAATTCGCCCATTAGTGCCAGATCCAAAGACAAACGGAGTTGGGGTTCAAGATCAGGTAAATACACAGCAGTTGATGGCTACGCTGCTATTCTGGAGCTGCCTTGGGTCCCTCCCAATCCTGGGCCATGGAAAGCTATATGGAGCTTCTCATATATTCCTAAAATTGATATTTTTATATGGACTCTCCTTCATAATATCATTTTGACAAGTAAACAGTTGAAGAGAAAAGGCTGGGAAGGGCCCTCACGCTGCCCTCTGTGCAACCGGGCTGAAGAAACCACCGAGCACCTGTTCATCACCTGTGATTTCACCAAAGAGGTATGGAGGCTCACATTAGGTTCAATCTCTACAAGTCTACCAAATTCAATAATGGAGTTGATAAGTTGCTGGATCTCTCTCGCTCCCTTCAATCTCAGCAAGAAAAATCTCCTCAAGATCGCGTGGATGTGGACCCCTAAATTTCTGTGTTGGAAGATCTGGTTGGAGAGAAATAACAAAATTTTTAAGGAGGAAGGCAGACTCCCTCCTCAAGTGGCTATTAAATCTTGGACCATGCTCTCAGAAGAGTTAAGCACAAAGTCTTCCATTAGAAATGCGACTACCCTCTCTCCTGAAGAAGATCGCTGGTTTAAGGAGCTCAATTTGAACCAGCAAAGCAATAAAGTAACCAAACCTCCTCAAAAGGAAAATTGGGAAATCAAGTTGGAAGAACAGGATTTCATTAAGTGGAGGTCAGCCCTCAATGAATGGTGTCTTTTCTTTGACGGGGCCTCGAAAGGGAATCCCGGTCATGCTGGAGGAGGAGGCATCATTTTCGAGCCCTCTGGAAATCCCCACCTATCCTATGCATGGGGCCTAGGACACGCTTCCAAATATCAAGATGAGTATCTGGTGCTGTGGCAAGGTCTAAACCAAGCAAGGAAGCTGAACATCCAGAAGCGTACTATCTTTGGTGACTCCAGACTGATAGTTAAAGCATTACACACCAAGAAGATGCCAACGGATATAAACCTTTCCCACATGAATAGGAAAGTCCTCCTCCTTCTGACGCACTTTAGAACTCATACGAATTATCATGTTCTAAGGAATCTAAACAATCTAGTGGATGCTGAGGCCAACCGTGGTACTACTCTGAGCAAGAGCTAGCTAATTGTCAATGGAGAAATTTCAAATCACCCGCTTCCCTAAGCCTAAGGCTGCACTAGCCCTGTCTCTTCACGTGGGCATTTCAACAGCAATTCAACAGCACAGGTTTGCCATGAATGTTAGGCTGGAGATGAAGCTCGGTATAGCAGTTCTGAATATGAATTGTAAAGGCCCTGGCAGCCCCTTTGCCAGACACTAATCAAAATCTTAACCGTTCCCGTAAAAAAAAAATCAGATCCAATTTTTCAAGATCTGAATATTTTTGTAAAGGTTATAAAGCCTAAGACTTATGTTATAGAAAATGTTAGACTTCGGGGACCTGTAGACCATTACTATTATCAAGCTTCTCATATTGCTCATGACCTAATATAAACTCTTTTGCTATCATATGTTCAGCTTCCATTTCTTGTATATTCTGTGCTTATGCTTGAATGTGTTGTTCATGTTTATTCATGTTATTTCATGTCCGATAGTTGTCATCCTATCTGCATATTGAGGATTTGAATTATAATTACTTTCTTTGTTATGATTAGCCATTTATATATATATATATATATATATATATATATATATGTTTTATGTATGAATCTTCTAGCATGATAAGTTCTCCATCTCTGCACCATATTATCAAACCTCTGAACAGTGGTAGTTAGAAGCCTTATCCCTGATTGAGTTTCATGCATGTCTTGAGAGTGTGAGGTACTATAGGTCACTTGACTTGATCCATTTAGAAAACCATAAAAACATTTAAGTTAACAGGCATCCTCGAGCTCCAACCTAGAGGATTTTCCTAGAGTGATAACAAATTGGCGTCGTTGTCGAGGAGAGGAGACTAAAGCTCAGCTTCCCTGGGAGGCAACATAGATCCTGCTTTGATGATAGACAATGTTTGGACACTATTCTGCTTGTAATCATCTATCTGGTGACTCCATTGAAATAAGATGGCTTCAAGAAGACCAAGTACCAGAGAAAATCCTAAAGGGCCACTAGTAACACCTGTTTCAGATCTAGAAGAGATTCTAAGAAGAGCTAGGGCTTCACTAAGGCAGACCACCAGAGCTGCAAAGGAAGCTGCATCAGGTATTTCAAGAGATATTTCTACTATTATTTCTTCTGTTGAAACATTCAAATCTTAAGAATTTATAAATACATCAAAAAAAATTAGGGTTGAGGAAATTTCAAGCACTATTGCTTTTGAAGATCTCATCCCTGGCGACTCCATGAAGGACGAATTTAGTTGTGACTCCAAAATATTAAGAGGTCAAAAGCATTTGCTGGTCTGTTGGCTCAGAGGTTGGCACCTCTTGACTTCTCTTCAGTTCTTGGTTTCCCACATCTAGTACCTGATATGTCTGAATGGGGAGATTTTCTACCTGTCTTTAAAGAGGAGGAAGAAGACAATCCTGCAGAACACATCCTCAAGTTTCATATGATGATGTTCATGTATCATTATATGGCGATGCACATCAGTGGTATTTTTCGTTACCTCCTTCCAGTATTTCGTCATTGAAGGATTTTCACCGAGCATTCGTTGAGCACTGCAAAAGGTATTTTTCAGATGAGCTTGTATTTGGTAATTGTTGTGATGAATATGAATTACATCATAAGGCTAAAGAAGTAAATAAACACATATCTCTCCCTCACAATATGCAGTATCCCTTCAAGAATCTTCAAGATGATGCACTTTTTAATCAACATGAACTAGAAATGGATTATAAAGGAGTTGAATGTTTTCCTACTTTCATTCAATTTGATTGTTGTGAATCTGAAGAACGGATTTCTTTAAGTACACATGGAAATGATAATCTTTCTACTGGTCAAATGACCATTGAAATCAGTAAGGCTAGCTCATAGTTTCCAGATTTCCAAATCAAGGGAAGTTGCAGTAACCATGAGGAACAAGATTTTCAGGGACTACCCAATCTCTAGCTAGAACATCAGGAATATTTTCCTTCTCCTTATGAACATGTTGCTTCAAATTATGACAAGGAACTAGGTAATATTTTTACAGATCTGTTTCAAAATGTTATTATTGATACTCCTATACAAGAGCCTTCATCTCTGTCATTAGGATCTTATCTTGATGCTCCTATATTCAACCAATACAGTGATGAGGAAGAAGAGGTTAAAATTTGTGAATACTTATTGTTTACTCAAAGTTCATTTAGTTCTTCTTTTGAGCAGAGAGATGATAAAAAATGTGTGCATGTTGTGATAGATGCTTGTTATGA
Source organism: Pseudotsuga menziesii (assembly GCA_001517045.1). Lineage (NCBI taxonomy): Eukaryota > Viridiplantae > Streptophyta > Pinopsida > Pinales > Pinaceae > Pseudotsuga > Pseudotsuga menziesii. The sequence continues at coordinate 443,020 of LPNX010922304.1, read as the reverse complement.
ATCTGCCACTCAAAAGTCCAATAAAGATCTTTTTAGTTTTGATATATCCTGCAAAGGTATTATTGTGAAAGAGGAAATTGTTAGCTGTGATAAGCCATCATATCATCATGATGAATTAAGATTACGTGAAGGGGAGCAGAAAGATTTAGATCAGCTATTGAGCTTGCATTTTTACCAGACAAAGGTTGAGTAGTCCACATTCAACATTGACATCAATGAAGGAAAAGATCAGCAGCATAAAAAGGTATTTCCTATTGGCTTTTATAACCCTGTTGCTGACTATCTTGAACTTATGAGCAGCATAGATATCAAAATATTTTTGTCAGATGATAACTGGTTTTGTCACCCTTTGAAACTACATTGTTGCATGCTATGGTTTCATTAATTTTTTGGGTCAAGATCAAGGATAAGTTCAGCAAATCAGTTTTTGACATGGCTTCATTGGAATCATGATGTCATGTGATAAGAAGCCTCTACTGATTAAAATTAGGAGTAGGAATAGATAGAAAAATAAGCTCTTAATATGAGCAGCTAGGTAATTTTCAGTTGTTTTCATGAATAAGCAAAGCGAGCTACAGGCAGGTTGCAGCAGATCAGTGATAAAAGACAAATGACTCCATGCCCAATGGAACACTAGAAGATAGCTTTAATTATTCTTTTTCAGGAAAGGCATTTTGGTATGGGGTTCTTCGGACCTCATAGGGAGGTTCCCATCCCCGAGTAGGAGCCATATGTTATCTCCCAAAATAAATTTATTTTCAATAAGTTCACTCATACAATTTATTTTTTTATAGGACGAAGATTTCAAGTCATATTATGAAAGACATTGGGGTGACTAACAAAGTTGGGATATTTGATGTTCTATTATTTGATAAATTTTAAAGTTTTAGCTTTCGGTGGCTTAGGCGATATTTTCAAGAGCTCATTAGCCACCAAAAATCCTAGCTTTTGGGAGTTAACAGTTTAACACAAGACCATGATTATCCACCGAAAGCTCGCTCATTATGTTATTGGTTAAAATTCTGGTAAAAGGACTTTCAGTGGCTTAGGAGAGCTTTCGAACAGCACATTAGCCACCAAAAATATTTGGTTTTGGTAGCTTCGTGAGTGTTTGTAGGACATTAACCATCGAAAGAAAATGAGATACGTTTTTGGAAAGGGAAAATTTCGGTGGCTTGGGAGAACTTTCAAATAGTTCATTAGCCACCGAAATCCCTGCCTTTTGATAGCTAAACAATGAGATCCGGAAAGACAGTAAATCACCGAAAGCTCGTTATGCATGTTCTTTTGGAAAGAAAGTTTCAGTGGCTTGGGTGAACGTGGCGGCGGTTCATTATCCACTGAAAGCTCAGCTTTTGGCAGGTAGAAAACAAAACCCTAAATACTCTTAACCACCGAAAATAACGAAAAGTGAAAATGGTTGTCTGCCCATCAAAATCAAATTCATCAGCATAAGGCGTGTCATAATTTAGCATGATTAACCACCTAAAATGTCAGGGAACTGTAGTAAAGCATGATTTTATGTCTAAGAAGTCATTATTGATCTCAAAAGATCGATGGAAATCTAAACCCTAGCCTGCACTCCATCTATCCCACGACTGCAGTAAACCTCCACGAAATACCAAGTTCACCTTAAAATAATTGTTAGGCTGTCTATCTCGTGGATATCACCAGAATTCACCATCATCTCATTCAAGTACCAATCGAATATTTAACCCCTCGGAATCAATGCCATACCTTCAGTACACTCCTAATTTGTTGCAGGCATCCTTACTACTCAAGGTCATCTCTGAAAACCAGTCCGCTAACCTCCTCCACATGATTTGAATTTCAATTTTGCAGGAGCAGGGAAGAGGACCCACTCAAAAAACTCAAAACACAGATTTTCGTGGCTAAGCATGGTTTCAAAATGGTCTCTAAGCCACTAAAATCAAACTTTCTACAGCTAAGACAAAAATTTCAGGGCGCTCTAAGCCACCAAAATTGGTGTTTTACTATGAAAAGGAATCATTTTAAAATGGTGATTATGAGTGACTGGAGAATCATTTTGCAAAATGATCAGAGATTTTTGTTTATAACATGTCAGATAAAATTAACCTCTCTCAGTTTTCCTACAGATATTTCAGATTGTGAGAATGGAATCCATCTCTGAGCCCTAATTTTCAAATCTCAGAATTTCCCTGTTTTACACGTATTTTTGAAATACAGATATCTGGAAAATGGAAGCGAATTTCAAAAAAATGAGAAAGGTTTTTTCTCAAAAGAAACCAATATACAAAAATCTCTTTCATTTTATACACAGGTATCACATATTTGGAGAACCAAATGCATCTCTGAGCCCCATGTTTCAGTAGTTTGGCCAAATTTTTAGGGCAAAAGTTCTCCTAACAGGGCAGGTTCCAACAAAAAAATGAAGAGTTTACATCACCAACACCTGGGCAAGAGCATTATGAACAAAGATCAGAGACCTCCTCAAGAAAATCTATGTCTCAAAGAGTAAACAAGCTGCTACAGGAGATACATAAACTAGAGGTTTTGGACATGGAGATAAAGAGGAATAACGACATTTTGACCAAGAGGAATAAGCAGTTGCACAATTCTGTCCTGGAGATGAGAGGGATGTATGTCATGCTAAAAAGGAGAAATCTAAGATACATGAAAGACAACACCAGGATGCACAGGATGATCAAGCTTCTAAGGCTACAGTTAAATAATTCCAGATCAAACCCTAGCTCTTGTTTTGCACTAGAAACCCTAGCTAACGCAACAGTAAGCCTGCAGAATCCAGAGGCAATCCATGAGGCTGCTGACTTCCCAAACATTGTGCAAGCTGAAGAAATACCAGAATATCAACAACAAAACTGAAAAGGATGAGTTGGGAGGTGAATCACAAAATTTTGCAAAAAACAGGGCTTTCGGTGGCTTAGGCGGACGCTGAAGCGGTTCATTAGCCACTGAAAGCAGCGCTTTCGGTAGCTAACAGACCCAAAATTTTGATTCCTTAACCACCGAAAGCAGAAAAGGCACAGAATCAAATTTTGGCACAAAAGGCCAGTTTTGGGCAAACATAAATATCTCAGGGATGAAGTGTAAAAGCTTAAAGTTGTTGAAGTGCACCATCAAAGGAGGTCTGTTCCAGTTTTGGGGATACATAAAAGAGGAGAGGGTCACAAAAACCTACCTATTTTAACCAATAGTGGCTCATCCATCAGAATACCAGTTACAGCTTTCCTCCAATACTCACTACAGTCATCAAAAGGTTCAAAGAGTGAACAAGTGTTAGAGTTAGTTAAACTAGTAGTTAAATTAGGGTTTCTGACCTAATTTTGCAAAAAACAATTATTTTGTCTATTTTTAGTAAATCAGATCCAATTTTTCAGGATCTGAATATTTTTGTAAAGGCTATAAATCCTAATACTTATGTTATAAAAAAGTTTTGACTTCGGGGACCTGTAGACCATTACTATTATCAAGCTTCTCATATTGCTCATGACCTAATATAAGCTCTTTTGCTATCATATGTTCAGCTTCCATTTCTTGTCTATTCTGTGCTTATGCTTGAATGTGTTGTTCAGGTTTATTCATGTTATTTGATGTCTGATAGCTGTCTGTTGGAGACATTTACCACCTTACACACTCATTTTGGTCAATTTGGCCTAGTTAAACCACTATCCTAAGTATTATTGGCTTAATTAACATCAGTGGAGCATTAAATGTCATCAGCTAGATTACATCCATGCCTACCTTCAATCAAGGAGGCTAACTTAGCCTTCTCCTACATTCGGGGAGGCTAACTGGAGCACTCCGGGGGTGATTTGTGTGATATTAATGCGCCTAATTGCTAACTGATGGTTACAATCAGTTAAATAGGGTAGTGAAGGTGCCTCCCTTCATTAAATTAATTATTTAATGATTATTTAATGAACTGGAGTCAACAGGGGCGCCTCCAACCACTTCTGATGTTCAGTTACACTTCAGTTAACCTAATCGGGGTTCATTGGAGTCATTGAAGCGCTAGCACTTGATGGTCGGCTTGCTATGACATGTGTCTAGTTTCTTTCAGTTGAGACTCAGTCATTTATTGCACTCCGACTTCAGTTAGGGCTCAGTTGAGTCAATTAGGGTTTTTATCAATGGTTAACTTGAGTGTTGACTATGGCTTACATTCAGTTAAGCTAGACTCACTCATTCAATTTGAATGACCTCCTTAGGAATTCAAATTGATTCTCATTCATGCTTGTATCATGACATTGTAATGCAATTTCTCATTCTTCATGTGAATATACAGAGAGACTACTCATTCCGTAGCCCATTTACACCACTTCATGAGTTATTTGTTGATTAATCTTTGATGAGATTGATGTTTAATCCCTAGATCAATGTGCAAGATTAATATGGTATCAGAGCTCATGGCGAGACGAATCTCTATCTCTCAAAAACAAACATTTTGACAGATTTCTGCATGAAAATTGAGCAATAGCTCAAAAATCCAACGCTGCACCAGAAGCCAAGGCTTACCACTTAATACCCCAAGTAAATAACTTGTTGATCATGCTTGCTTGATTGATTATGCTGGGTGTGATGAAAGCCTAAAATGTGCAGGTTGTCCGACCTTACATTGATTTTTAGGTTTTCTACAGGTGAAGCATTTGCTCCAGCAGATCCAGATGGCCTCCTCAGTAGATCTTTTGACTCCATGCAATTTCCACTCATGGAAAGGTGACATGGAGATTCATCTGCACTCCAGAGGACTCTATAGAGTCACCATGGACACTGAAGATGAGCCTGGTTTAGCCATAGAAAAATCAAGATTCTTGAACAAGAAGGATGAAGCCTTCGGCTTCTTGTGCCTCTCTATTTCCCGGGATCTTCTTTTCCATCTTGCGGGATTGAAGACTCCAAAAGAAATATGGGACAAATTGGAAACTCTATATGGAAAGCAAGATGACTTGAGAGTTTACCATCTCGAAAATGAATTAATGTCTCTCTAGCCCTCCGATTTCGAGACTCCGAATGACTTCTTCACAAGGTTCAATCACACTGTTTTACTCTTAAAGCAATGCAAAGTGGAGAAGGCGGATGATCAGCTCATCCTAGACATACTCTCCAAACTTGGGGTTGATTATTTAGTTTTTGTTTCTACATTCCATGTGGGGAAGCTCACAACCCCTGGATGGAAGATGCCTACACTCAATGCCTTCATTGAGTCCCTCACAAGTGAACATGACAAGCTTTTCCAGATGGGTATCATCAGATCTTCCCATGATCAAGCCCTCCATGTCTCGGGGCCCAAAAATTTGAAGGGTAAAGGTAAGCAGTAGAAGAACCCAAAAACTAAATTTGATGCTCCTAAGCCTAGAGTTGAAAACTAGCAGCATGATGAGTCTTCCGGATTAAGGAAGAACAAAGGAAAAGGGCACCATGGAAAGGAAAAAGTCAAGTGTTCTTACTGTGGGAAGGAATTCCACCCTGAACATGCCTGCATGAAGAAGAAGCTTGATGAAGCTACCTCTCTGCGTGAGAGAAATAACATCAATATTTCGGAAATCTTTCGGAGGAGAGATCAGCAAGATCATGAACCACAACATGAAAAAGGTCATGCCCTCATGGCAAGCACTTCAAAGTCCAAAGCACTCTTGATTGATTATGGAGCTTCGAACCACATGATGGCAGAAGGAGACTCCTTTTCATCCTTGGAGACTAGCAAATCCATCCCCATCCCCATGGGAGATGACTCCACCATCATTTCAGAAGGACAAGGTACGGTTGATCTTGAAAATGGTTTTTTTTTCAAATGTGTTGTATGTACCATCTCTAGCATCAAATCTCCTTAGTGTCTATTATATGACACATACTGGAGTGCCTAATAGAGTTTCTTTTATCCCAAATCATGTTGAGATAATGGAGCTTGCATCTGGGAAACTCATTGCTAAAGGTCTTGCAAATCATCATGCTAGAGCCTATGAGTTCTCCCACTTTGTGCCGGATGCAAAGCCCACCGCTCTGCTAACTCATGGAAATGAGGTTAGTAGGCTGTGGCATGAAATATTTGGCCATCTAAATTTCAAATATTTGCAGCAATTATAGAAAAACTCCATGGTTGAAGGCCTCTCGGTCATTAAGGAAACCACCGAAAATTGCAAGGGCTGTGTGATTGGAAAACACCCTGAGCACAAGTTCGATCGGGGGAAGGAAAACTAGGCTACATGCATATTGGGGCTAATACATTCTCATATCAGTGGTCCGATGCCTATCACATCCATGAATGGATAAAGGTATCTTCTTACTTTTATTGATGATTTTTCAAGGTACACATGGGTCTTCTTTCTCAAAAAGAAGTCTGAAGTATGTGAAAAATTTTCTGAATTGAAGGTCTTGATCGAAAATGCCTCTAGGCTTAAGATCAAGATCTTGAGATTTGATAATGGAGGGGAGTATTTCAATAATTATTTTCTGCACATATTCTCCCAAATTGGTATTCAGGTTCAACATTCAATTCCCTACACTCCCCAGCAGAACAGTGTAGCGAAAAGGAAGAATCAGTCTCTCAAGGAGATGACCACCTGTATGTTGGAATCAAAAAATCTTGCTGCAAATTTGTGGGCTGAAGCCATGAATGTTGCAGAATACATTCAGAAAAGGGTGCCACACTCATCTGTGAAAGGGAATACCCCTTTCTAAGCATACTTCAGACACAAGCCGGATGTGTCGAACCTGTGGGTGTTTGGGTCCACTGCATGGGCCCGGATTCTGCTTGATAAAAGAAGGGATTTGCAACCGCAAAGCATAGAATGTATATTTATTGGGTATCCTAATGAATCTAAAGGTTTCAAGATTTTGGATATCAAAACTAAACAGATCATCATCGAGAGAAGTGTCAAGTTTGATGAGCCTCTTCAGGAGGTGGAACTAGTGAAGGAGAAAACTGTTGAATTTCCTTCCTATTCTACTGAATATTTGGATGATGAAATTGGGGGTGATGACCCTGATTTGGATCCTATGATTTCTGATATCAGTGTGTAGAAATCATAATATTCTGAATCAGAACCTGAAGTGCAAAATCATCTTTCCACATGGGCCCGACATACACTCTCCTCCGCAGGAGATAACATTGGAAATTCGGATGATCCAAGGAGAACCCGGTCTGATTTGCAAAGAGCAGGTATTGCTCTCTCTTGTCCTAATAATTTGCTATCTGAAAATTGCTATTTTATGATTATTTCAAACCCAAAATCCTACTACCATGCTCAGAAGGATCCGAGATGGCAAGTTGCCATGGATGAAGAGATGAATTCTCTTCAGAAAAACACTACTTGGGAGCTAGTTTCTCTTCCTCCATGAAGGAAATTGGTTCAATGCAAGTGGGTGTTTTGGACAAAGGTTTCTGCTCATGGAAGCACCTGAAAATATAAGGCAAGGCTGGTGGAAAAAGGTTTCTCTCAGGTCCAAGGCGTGGACTACCATGAGACCTTTGCACAGGTTACAAAAATGGACTCCATCCGCCTAGTTTTGGCAATTTCAGCCTCTAAGCACTGGGAAGTGCATCATATGGATGTTAAGTCAGCCTTTCTACATGGAGATATTCATGAAGAGATATACATGAAGCATCCTGAGGGATACATCACTGATCCATCTTTGGTTTGCAATCTAAATAAGTCACTATACAGGTTAAAACAGGCCCCAAGAGAGTGGTATTCCAAGATGGATGCCTTCCTTCTCTCGCAAAACTTCCAAAGGTGTCGATCAGATCCAAATGTGTATTTATAGTAGTCTAATGGTCATATAATTATTATTTTTTTATATGTGGTTGAATTACTGATCACATGTAGCACAGTTGCCTCCATTTCAGCCATCAAAACTGCTCTCCACAATGCCTTTGAAATGAGTGATTTGGGGCTCCTAAAACAATTTTTGGGGCTCGAAATTGAGCAAAATTCTGATGGGATTATGGTCACTCAGTCCAAATACATTTCATACCTATTAGTAAAGTTTAAGATGGCTTATTGTAGGCATGCACCATTCCCTTTCATGTCAGGGATCAGCCTTGAAGAAGGAAAAAGCACACCTCCCATGGACTGCACTATCTATCGACAGCTGATTGGTAGCTTGTTGTACTTGACACATTCTCGGCCTGATATCTATTATGCTATGAATGTTGTATCAAGATATATGAAGCAACCTCATGATATTCATTGGAAGGCAGCCAAGAGGATCCTCCAATATATTCAGGGAACCAGGACCTACGACATTCACTATGCTGCAGACTCTGAGCTAGAGCTAGTTGGATACACAGATTTCGATTGAGCAGGTGATTCTATTGATCAAAAGTCTACTTCTGGATATGTATTAATGTTTTGTGGTGGCCCCATTTGCTGGTCTAGCAAAAAGCAGGCTTCCATAGCACTATCTTCAGCAAAGGCCGAGTATCGAGGAGCGGTGATTGCTTGCATCCAAGAAGTTTGGTTGCAAGGCATTCTTTCAGAGTTTGATCTTGGTAGTACTTTGTCCATTGTCCTCTTTTGTGACAATCAAAGTGCTATTAAGATTTCCACATATCCAGTTACTAGGCAGAGGACCAATCATGTAGAGATCCACATGCACTACATCAGGGAGCTAGTGCATGATAGGACAATCATTCTGCAATACTGCTCGACTGATGAGCAGATTGCAGACATCTTCACCAAGAGATTTTTAGAAAATAAGTTCACTTACCTCTGTTCACTATTGGGGGTGAGTTCATCAGGGTGATTCAGACTACTTTCAGTGTTCAGCTTGAGGGGGGGGTTTCCCTTTTTTCCTCACTTAGTTTTTTTTTTAGCATTGTTTCTGTTTTAGCATTGTAGAGGGTGACCTATGGCCTTAGTTGTCGGGGCCCTAGCATTTTTATGCATTTATGTTTTCTAACTCCTCCTAAGTATAGCTTAAGGGGGGGTGTTGGAGACATTTACCACCTTACACACTCATTTTGGTCAATTTGGCCTAGTTAAACCACTATCCTAAGTATTATTGGCTTAATTAACATCAGTGGAGCATTAAATGTCATCAACTAGATCACATCCATGCCTACCTTCAGTCAAGGAGGATAACTTACCCTTCTCCTACATTCGAGGAGGCTAACTGGAGCACTCCGGGGGTGTTCTGAGTGATATTAATGCACCTAATTTCTAACTGATGGTTACAATCAGTTAAACAGGGCAGTGAAGGCACCTCCCTTCATTAAATTTATTATTTAATGATTATTTAATGAACTGGAGTCAACAGGGGCACCTCCAACCACTTCTGATGTTCAGTTACACTTCAGTTAACCTCATCGGGGTTCATTGGAGTCATTGAAGTGCTAACACTTGATGGTTGGCTTGCTATGACATGTGTCTAATCTCTTTTAGTTGAGACCCAGTCATTTATTGCACTCTGACTTCAGTTAGGGCTCAGTTGAGTCAATTAGGGTTTTGATCAGTGGTTAACTTGAGTGTTGACTATGGCTTACATTCAGTTAAGCTAGACTCACTCATTCAATTCGAATGACATCCTTAGGAATTCGAATTGCTTCTCATTCATGCTTGTAGCATGACATTGTAATGTAATTTCTTTGTGTGAATATACAAAGCGGCTACTCATTCTGTAGCCCATTTACACCATTTCATGAGTTATTTGTTGATTAATCTTTGATGAGACTAATGTTTAGTCCCTAGATCAATGTGCAAGATTAATACTGTCATCCTATCTACATATTGATGATTTGAATTATAAGTACTTTCCTTATTATGATTAGCCATTTATATATATATATGTTTTATGTATGAATCTGCCAGCATGATAAGTTCTCCATCTCTGCACCATATTATCAAACCTCTGAACAGTGGTAGTTAGAAGCCTTATCCCTGATTGAGTTTCATGCATGCCTTGAGAGTGTGAGTTACTATAGGTCACTTGACTTGATCCATTTAGAAAACCATAAAAACATTTAAGTTACCATGCATCCTTGAGCTGCAACCTAAAGGATTTTCCTAGAGTGATAACACCATCTCTGCGTGGGATTGTTTGAGTCCTTTCGGGTTGGACTTTCTCCTCGTGTTGATTTCCTTTGTAGTTTTCCATCAATTACAACTCGGGCCATCAATAGGGTGGTTATTTGGGGTCCTAATTATTAGGATTAACTCCATTATTACTAGGGGGGTTAGGAGGAGGTCTAGTCCCTCCCTAGTGTGGGTTGCTTCTACGACTCTGGCCTCATCTCAGATTAGGTTTCCCTTGTTGGTTATTGTGGGATGGTTGAGTTTGTGGTTTGTTCTACTAGGAGTAAACTTTCCCTTGTGAAATGGGAGGAGCATAAGGTGGATATTTTATAGGGGATATTGGTGGTGGGACAAGGTAATGAGTGAAGGATAAAGGTGGTATGTTCCTATGTGGGTCCTTCATAGGATGACTAGTGGGAGTCGAAGGCACATGAGATGGTGTCACTCCGGAATGAGACAACACGCAGGACAAATCAGGGCCACAACTTGGAGTGGGAAATGAACCCATTGAGGAATGTGCAATGCTAGGAGTGTTTTTGTACGTGGCGGTAGTTGTGGGGGTTAAAGGAACATATGGTTGTATGATAGATGAGAAATTTCCAATGATACCGTTCATGACATGAGATGGCAGTGTTGGATCCTTCCAAGAGGAATCTCTGAGAGGGGTGTCAAGGAGTATGGTGTATAGTTAACTTGATTGTGTGTATATAAGATCAAACTGTTGAGCTTTGAGGATATCCCATTCTTCATTTTTAGGGTGTTCTGATGCCACATCCTTGAAAATGGATAGGGTAAGGGACTTTAAGAACCGATCGAGGAAAATATGGTCATTAAGTTTGATCTTGCACAAAGTGCGTCATCTATGCCACTCATGAATGTGGTATGTGATGTGGCTAGTGGTAGTCTTTCTGCAAGAGAGGAGGATCTCTACTCTGACATCGTAGTGGATGGGAAACTGAAAGAACTGCATGAATGTGGAGGATAAGGACGCGAAGGGGTGCGGCGCTCCACATGGGGCAGGTCAACTTACCATTTAGTTGTCGCACCGATAAATGTTATTTGTAGAAGATGTAAAGGACATGATGTGATTATGTGGGTATTCCCCGACCTTCGCTTCAAACTTAGGGATTTATGATGGGAGTTTGGTAGGCCTGGGGGGTGAGTTTGGATCATGGCATATCATATCATTGGTTAACCTTTCTAGATTGGGGAGGTTGAGTCTAGCCATAAATGGTAAATTCATAGTCGAATAAGACATGGTGGGACCAACAATTGTGATGGAAGTGGACATGATTGTGGAGCCACCTCCATCGATGGGCACTATGGATCCTACAATTGTGGGTATCAAGATTGGGATCAAGAGGATGATACCACCCAAACTTGGAGTCACAATGGTACTAATAATAGTGGTTCCTATAGATCCAATGACTATGGTAGTTGTGGAAACAACTATTGGGTTGCTACCACTCCCACCACTAACAGTTCTCCCAACAAAAGGAGTTGAGATATGGCCAACCATCGAAATATGTGTGGGTGAGTGTATAGGAGACTCTGATAGATAGGGGTTAGAATCAAACTTAAATCTCTCAGAATTTGGTTCAAGAGATGGCGTAGGGTGTAAAACTGAGGTTTGATGAGTGGGGTTTAATAAACTGTACTGAGGAAACTACCCCTGAAGTTTACCAGAGTACCTCAGAGGAAAGATAGTGATAAGCATGTGAATTCTAAACCAGTGTGATTTAAAAATAGGATAAAAAATATCAATGCATCTGAGTGTGCAAGAGGAGAGCTCTCAATAAAAGTGGCACTCAGGCCAAAAGGCTCAAAAATACTAATGCAATCGAATGTACAAGAGGATATATCTCAACAAAGTGGCACTCAGGACAACAAAAATCTCAAAAAACATACTATAATTGTGTGTTACTGCAAGTGAGCAACAACAAATTTGCCACAAAACCAATAAGAAGAACTCCTAGAAAGAAAAAGACTCGTTAACCATCAAGTAAAGGAGCATGCAAACACCTAAATAAAATATGGAAGCCTTATCAAATCATTTCCCCTATAGGGTGATGAAATCCACAATCAAACAAAACAAAATGGAAGGCCAATATGGATCAGGGATATTCTCCCCACTAAAGGGGATCCTAGGGTAAAAGAGTCCTAAATAACGGCTCTAAGATACCATGTTCGGGTCACATCAATATGGGTATTCCACAGCTTCAGTTTGAATACAATTATCTATATTATATACAGTACTATATGGGGACAGTGCACCACCTAGTCATTTGGTTCCATTCTAGCCATTTTCCCTCCTAGGAGAGGCCCACCTCACAAGTTGGATTCAATTCATGTCTCAAGTACTAGATAATTTTGGTACCCTATAAGACAACAATTATGTCTCATATGTAAGTGACAGTGGGGGATTATTTGGATTCCTATCCCCAGTGTCCTACCTAGGTAAAAAACTAGTTTTTGTTCCTCAAGTGAGGTTAATGTTGGTTTAGTTATGGTTAATTTCAAGGCTCAGCTTGGGGTCATGAACCAAGAATGTAATATTAAAGGTGTGGGATGTGTGCACGTGCGGTGTGTACCCAGATATGAAAAATAAATGTCTAATGTAAAGAAAAAAATAAAGAACTGAATGAAAAAACATGTTCTTTTCTTTTTTTATTTCTTTCAACTACAATCAAACATCTAATTTTTAAAAATGAAAATCTTGATTTTAACACGCAGTTGTACTAAAAACAGAAAAATGCTCATTTAACATATCTGAAAGAGTATTCATAAATGCATCAATGAAACAATCAAACCTTTCTTCACCATAGGGAATTCATACAAGCAAATATAAAAGGTGCTTCAAGAATCAAAAGGTATGCAATCAGAACAAACAGAAGAATGTAAAAACAAACATGCAAAAACCATAGAAAAATGCAAGGGGCGGGAACTAAAAATTAGTGAAAAAGGGTAAAAACAATCACAAGAAATGATTGTCAAAGAAACAAAGACAACCTAGAAGTCACATTTCTACAAAACATGCGCAACTAGGGAATATAGAGCCCAAAATTAGTTGGGTCACTCTTATTGAACAAAAGAGGGTGACTAAGTCACTCCTTCCTGGAAGATATGAGAAATTGGGTTGCTCCGAAGGGGAAGACAAGTGTGACCTAACCTGTAGGGGGGAGTTCACACTTATTGGGTTGCTAGGGGTGACCGAGTCGCTCTCTCTAGTAGAAAATGGGTGACTGAGTTGCACCAAAAAGGGAAAAAAGTGACCTGACCTAAGGAAGAAAAATCACTCTTATTGGAAAATTGGGGGAAAATGGGTCACTCACTCTGAGTGAAACTAGGCGACTAGGTCACTACAATTAGGAACAAAGAGGCGATGTAGCATGAAGGAGGTAGGTCTCTCTTATCGTTCCATTGGGGGAGACTGGATCTATCACTCCAGGCGAAACTGGGCAACTGGGTCGCTTGAACTAGCTGAACAGGTGCGACTTGAGCCCGAAATATTTATTTTTTGAAAAATATCGTGTTGGCAGGGGCCAAACTAGCGGGTTAAGGCCGAATCTAATGTCTATAATTCATAGTCTACAATAAATAACCTAAAAACAAAATGTAACAACCCAAAGAAGATGAAGATAACAAGCAAATAAAAATGAAAAATAAACTCAAACAAAACCAGAGATTAATAGGTATTGAACTCGGTATGCTCTCCAAAACTATAGCTAGGGTTTCCACACTAGCTTGTGTCAAAAGACACCTATTAAAACTTATGGAAATATTAGAATCAGTTTGAATGGTGATGCAAGTGAAACAGTAAATAACAGTAAATAAAATCTAAGCTATGGAAAGCAAATGCATAGAAAGAAAATATAATCTAATATTTTTTCATTCTTTCGAAAACAGAGGGTAAGGGAAAAAATATTTTCCATTTTATTAAAATAAATGGTGTGTACAATAGACCAGATGTTACCTTGAAAGAGTGTAAGAAAAGGCCCTTATAGTTTTTCAAAGTATCAAGTCCTTAGTGTCCAAGAATCTTTGGTTTCTCTCCACACACATGTCACAAGTAGCGAAAATTATCTACAATGGGTGAAACTAGAAGGAACAAGTGGGGATTCAAGGGTTTCAATAGAAATTTTGGCAGACTGACGATAATGTAGCAAGTGTAAAATGATGTGTAAAATGAGGGGCCTTCACCGTTCATTTATAGAAATAATTTCCATAAGTTTCTGTCGGTGGTATTATTTAGACCTTTGTATTGCTCTGTGGTATTGGGTAGCATTTAGGGTTTTCCTCGCTTCTAAATTTTTTGGATGTTTCCCCTTTTTCATTTTCTTTTTTTCATTTTTGGTGGATTTATCCCTATTTTGTGAACTTTTCCTTCTTTTTAGGGGGGATATGCCACATTTCTTTGTTTTATGGAAAGGGAAATAATAATTATGGGCCAATTTGGTTTTAGACTTTATGATTTTGTCTAAATGAAGGTGTAACATGGGGAAAATGAAGAGTGGGATGATGTTGTTGGGGAATGAGCATGGTGTGAAAAATTTTGGTGTTAACATCCCTAAATTGCTGCCTTGCAACAACCCTTTACCAATAAAGGGGTGGTCACACATCAACCTGACCCTCACCCCCAAGCAATGGCTCTTTCCAAAAAAATTACATGAACACGATCATTTTCAACCTCTAAACTCAAGTCAAAGGCTAAGGCAGGCCTGATCCCCCACCATGGGAGGAGGTACCTACTCCCTCGAGAATCCCCTTGCAAATACCATGCCCTAGTGGTTAAGAAATACTTAGGGATCCTAAAGGAACCACTTAGGCTCACCCCCCATAACCCTCACATGAAGGCCTCCCACAACTATAACATTGTGGATGACTTGGCTCAGTCTCTTGATGCCATGTCCGCATTAGAATAGATCCAGTCATGCCCAACCCAAATAAAAGAAATACTTAATGCACTTTGTGTAGTCACACTTCATACTCATGTCTTATGACTTTTGATATTGAAAATGGTGAACCACGACTTCCCTCGCAAGTCGCATTCCATGTTCATGTTACTATCAAGACATTATGATCCATCGATGCATTATCAATGAGGGTGCATACACATACATCATGTCCTCTAATGTTTGGAAATTATTTGGATCACCCGAGCTCGTCCCCTGATCTATTACACTTCGGCATATGATGGGAGACCATCCCAACTAAGAGTTTTATACCAAAATGTCCCCTTTAAGATAAGGGGAAAATGGTAATGATCGATATTGAAGTAGTCAGTGCACAACTCGACTATAACATCCTCTAGGGTTGTAGTTACATGTATTCCATGAAGGCGGTTTCCTATTTAGTATTATGCATCATGATGTTTCCCTTTAATGGGAATATCATCACCCTCAACCAACTAAACTACTATGACCCTTATACCAATATCAATATCGAAAACATCCTACCAATAGTAGGTGAATCCAATCAAACACCTTACGTAGATATTTTCCCAAGTGTGTACAAAATTATGATCTACTAGGAATATATTCAAGTCATCCTCCTTAAATCCTTGCATCTATAGATGGAATTATGTGCACTATTATGTGAGCTTCCCATTACAACCAACAATCTTCTTGACCCATCATCAGTGCTCACTATGCCTATATTTGGAGAAATACCTCAATCAAACTTGCAATCTCCCATCATGACCAACACTCTTACAATATGGGTCGCCCCACCATGTTCCATGTACGAGCAATAAGGTCATGCGACCATTCTATGCCCCACCTTGTTGAAGCTCCAAATTTTGCTTAGTACCCATGTTAATGTGATGCATGCAACCCATACTATCACAGGGGGTACACCTTCAACCTCGGTTGCACCCAATAAGATAACCAAGTTGAATTAATTATGTACCAATCATATGTGCTTGATTAGTTCTCATTTCGGGCACTATATGCACCATTTCCCTCACCTCCCTTGACTTCAAGATGCCCTAGTAACCATCCATGTCACTTACCCTTTGATAGAGAATCCTTCACCTCAATTGCAAGAAATGTATTCTATCAACGCTATCACTACCATTGTGGCCACTCCGATGATGTTCGGTTCCAAAACCCCCACACGGGAAGACTCACACTTGCACCACACCAATCAAACGCTACCACCTAAGCATATTCAGATTCTATCACATGTGCTCAACTAGGCTTGTGCCACTCACCCATGTACAGTATGCAAGTTAACGTCCCACCATTCATTCCAGTGCCCTTTGTTGGGTGCATTATAAGCCCTTTGCTCGGAACATAAACAACTATTGGATAACCTCCCCTTTTGGGAGTGACTCTTCCCACAATATTTGAAGAAGAGGACATCTCTACCAATGGCAGTGAAGATGAATACATGTCATTTATCTCTCTTACACCCAATAGTGATTCCCCTTCATTATAGTTTTGTACAAATGATATTGTATCACTACCTCCACTGATGACGTAGCATCTCCCGTTCATCTCAACCCAAGAGGAAATACCCCCCCCCTCCACAAATCCCCATCAACTACGTGGATATCCTTTACATTGAATCACTACCCCTCCAACTTGGGTTTTGTCTAGTTTACAATGAACCTACTCAAATAGACGATCCCATACCTTCTACCACCCAAGACAGAACACTTGAGATAGAATCAGAAGACTCCTTCTCTTATGATGAAGACATGTTAGAGTAATACTTCTTCTCCACATATGAAGAAATAATGGAGGTCATACACTTATATGATCCCCCATGGGATGACCTGCACCGTCGATCAAATGATGATGCATTATTGGCCCTAGAGTACCCTTCGAACCTCATATATCAGGGAGCATATGTTAACGCTCAAATTTTATACACATGCGACATTTTTGCTAATCTTACATTAAGGCATCATCAACATATAACATGCATCCCACCAAATACATCCTCATCAATATCCAAAAATCAATATGAGTCCAAAATGCCAAAAATGATCAAGAGACAAGGTCGCATGACCAAATATCTATTTATTTGCGCTATTGTGTGTGTTACCTATTGTGTTCCTATGTGAGCCTAACGCAGATTTTCCTTTGAGTTCCATGTGACTGTAAAAAAGAAAGATCTTAAACACCAATTGTGTATTGAAGGCTCGTGAAGGATTTTCACCAACAAAAATTCGAACTTATCTCTTCATATGATGGGGGAGCATTGAATAGGCCCCTTTGTGTACCTTGGATCTAGTTAATGAGGTTATGGGTTTCACACTTGAATCTAAATGTTTCTTGGCCACCTCTTGGCCTATAAAAGGAAGCTATGGGAAGGCATATAAGAGAGGAAATTTAGATAAATGTTATTTTTTTGTAATTGTGTTGGAATTTCTTCATAGTCCACCTCTTCCTCCACCTATTGGCATTCCCTAAGTTCTTGTGCTACCTTCCTCCAAGGGGAAAGTTTTTATCTCATTTGTTCTATAAGTTATTTATCATTTAGTGTGGACAAAACGTACCTACCTAAGGGATATTGTTGGATTCCATTTCAATCCCACACCTCCTGTCTAACACTACATGTAATTGCTTGACCATTGGGAAATCTAAATTGGTTCTAGCATTTTTTCTTATTGTGGTTTGCATCTTTCTAACCATCTCAGTTTTTATTTAATTTTGTTTGTTTTAGTTTGTTTTGGTTCACTAATAAGAGCTTGCAGGACCAATTTGGAGTCATTACATTTGCTTTTAGTAACACAATATTAGGCCTTGTTTACAACCTCAAAGGGTTTCACCCCAAAAGTGGGAAGGGATACACACCTTTGTGCAAATTTTCCCACAAAACACTAAGAATCTACCTATCCACACAAAAATAAGTAATACAAAAAAATGAACACACATGATAAAGTATTGCATATGCACATAGAGTTTATGCTGGAAACCCAAATGGGAAAACTAGCATTCAAAGCTTCACATAGATCTCTTTATTGTGGGAAATGGTACAATTACAGTCTCTCTAGAGTAGCATCAACTTCATGTGGAACATTTTTGGTAGCATTCCATCAATCTCAACCAAAGGCTCCTTCTCTTGATGGAGAAGGGGGGAAATAGATGGATGGTTGTCTTGGGGGATAGTTGGAAGGTCAAGCATCCACAACCCTTCAACTTCCCCCAAGTTTTCAAGTTCCTTACTTTTTTTTCTCTTCTTTATTTATCTATGATATACATTCACATGAACTACGTAATAAAAATTATTGAAATAAACATTTCATCCTTTACATTAATATTATTTATGGAGTAATTTCTTGATGTAGGGTAGACTATGTGAGTCGAGACATGGGGCCCTTCACACTCCACTATTTCCTCTACCTCATCCTTAACCACAAGCATCCATTTTCCAATCATAATAAGCCAACAGTGAAGCCATTATTCATTTGGATCCAAATTCGGATCACACCTCCCCATTGGGAGGCTTTTGGTCCCCAAAATATTCCAAATAGAGATGAGGTAACATGCTCTCAATCTAGTTCCTCGCATGCAATTTTTCCCTCTTTGGAGTCTATCCTTTTAGACCAACCATACTTATTTTTGTCTTCTTTGGGTTACCCACTCCTAATGTTGTAGTACTATGTACTCTTTTGGTTATGTCAATGCATATGGTACCAGGTCTTCAATAGTGAGAAGAATCTATTGATCCCTGTCTCCATCCAACATGGACGGCTTGAAAAAATTCAAATATTCTACATTCACCATCAAACTCGGCTTCATATACAGTGGGAGCCTCGAACTAAATACGCTCTCATTTACTTGTTCAACAATGTTGAATGTTCCATACTTGAGATGATTGATCTTGTTTGTTGGTCCTTGTAGCATCTCTCTGCGTAGTTGAAACCAAACCTTGCCTCCAATATGGAACTGGTCATCTTTCCAGTGTTGTTCATGCCTTGATTTGTACCACTGTTGACTTATTTCAAGCTTCTCTTTAACCTTTAAATGTATCTGCCTAATATTTTTCATGAATATGCTTTCACTCTTCTTGTCTCCTTGTGGCTCAACCTCATCCTTTTGTTTCCCATAGGTCATATCGAATGGTGAAGGATCTAGGTATACAAAGTAGGTATAAAAAGGAGACATGTTTGTGAAACAAATTAATGCATGGATGTGGGAATGTTGAATATATACCAATTGTTCATCCCATGTCTTTGGATTCCTGCTATTATATCCTCTTAGTAGTTGTACTAATGTCCTATTGACAACTCTGGTTTTTCCATCAGTCTGTGGATAGAATGTGATGGAATACTTTAACTTGGTATCCATTCTCTCCCAAAGGGATATCCAAAACTTTCCCAATAACCTACTATCTTTGTCAGAGATAATGGAGATAGGAAATCCAAGATGAATGTAGACATGATTGAAAAATACCTCAGTTTCCTCTCATCCAGATATCATATTTTTGCATGGTATCAATACAGACATATTGCTGAAGTAATCAACCACAACAAGCAGATAGGTGTGGACTCTTCATGACATGGGAAATCCTCCCACAAGTTCAATGTAGATTCTCTCCCAAGGCTTGCTTGGTGTTGGTAGTGGCATATATAGCCCAATATTCTGATTCCCTGGCTTGCTGGTGTAGTACAACACACATATTCTGACACATTTCACCACTTGCTCCTACATCTTTGTCCAGTACACATACCTCTGCAAATTTTCCATTGTATTTGTCTGCACTCCACAATGTCCAACAATACTTGAGGTGTGAGCTTCCCTTATTAATGAAATCCTTTTACCTTGGAGAATGCATAGCTTATCTAACTTGTTTAGCAATCCTTCCTGGAATTGGAATTCATTACCTTCAATGTATGTGATTGTTTTATCCTTCAACTACCCATAGATTCCTATAAAATATTCATCTTATTTATAGTCCTCATTAAGAATATCATGTGTGAATGGATAAAGATACATAATCACACCTACTACTGTAATATTTGACATTGGGGGCCATGAGAGCATGTCTGCAAACTTATTTTTGATTCTTTTTTATACTTAATCAGGAGGTGGAATTGTTGTAATACTCCCAACCATTTGTAATTCCTTACTTGTTGCATATTGTTTTGGATTTATAGGTATTGTAATGGTTGGTGATATGTGTGGATTACGGTCTCCTTTCCCAATAGGTAGTGCTTTCATTTTTTTACTGCTTCAAAATTTGTGAATAGTTATTTATCATGGGTGGGGTAATCCAACACTGCTCCATGAAACAATTCAAAATCATAACATATGGGTCTCCCCCCTTGCATAATCACTGCTCCCAATGCATAACCACTGGCATCGATCTCCAATTTGAATGGTCACTGTAAGTTAGGCATGGACAACACTGGAGCATCAATTATTATTCTATTTGATTCTTCAAAATCCTTTTGTTGTGGACGTCCCCAATGGAAGCTCTTCCCTTTGGAAATCATGGAGTGCAAGGGTGCTAAAACTATGAAGAATTTGGCAATGAATTTCATCAAGTACCAAGTTTTTCCCATGAAGCTTTTAACCTCACTCAAGCTGGTTTGTGCAAGACATTGATTGATGGATGTAATATTCTCTATGCCTACTCTAAACTCTCCTCCATCAAACATATTCCCAAAGTATACCAATGAGTCCTTTCCAAACTCACATTTCTTGAGGTTTAAAATCAATTGGTTCTTCTTCAAGGTATCCAATTCCCATGTCACATGTGAAAGGTGTTCTTTCCAAGATTTGTTGAATATTAGTATGTCATCGATATATATTATAACAAATGAATCAAAAAAGGGGCATAGCACATCATTCATTAATATCATGAAAGTTTTAGCTGCATTACATAAACTGAAAGGTGTCACTAAGTATTCATACAAACATTTCCTTTTTTTGAATGTCATATTCCATACACCTTTAACATTGATCCTCACTTGATGATATCCAAACTTTAGGTCCATCTTGGTGAAGGACTTGGCTTTCTACAATTGATCCAGCCAGCCATGAATCCTTGGAAAGGGGTATCTGATCTTGATGGAAATCTTGTCCAAGTCTTGATAGTCAATTCACATTCTATCGCTCCCATATTCCTTTGACACTATGATGATGGTTGATCCACATGGTGATGTACTAGGTCTGATTACTCCCAAGTCCAATAATATTGTAGCTTCTTCTTAGCTTCATCTTCTTCAATGATCAATTTCCTATACAGTCCAATATTGGGTATTGGTGATTCTGGAAACAATTGGATTTCATGCTCCACGTCTCATTTGGGTGGATTCAATTCCATTAGACTCCTAAAACACCTCCTTATAGGGTTCAATAAATTGTTGTATCTATTGACCCTGCTTTCCATTGCATCTCGTCAAGGATTCTTCCATCTCCACTTTATTGGCTTCTCCTTGTCTCTTCCCTTCTGTAGAGAACAATAGAACAAATTTCCTTGTGCTACCTATGATCCTCTAAGCCTTAAGATAATTTAGAGAGAGTTTGGTTTTGTCATTGTGTGCATTAATAGCATATGATTTCCCATCCTTGACAAGCCTATATTGGTTTTCTCTCCTTCTGAATATGGTATCTCTCACATATAAGTATGTCCTTCCTAAGAAGACCCCACAAACATCCAAAGGAACCACATCTATAACTGCCTCATCCACAAAGTTACAGTTAATGGAAAATTTAAACCTTCATTGCTCGTTTAACTTCAACTCCACATCTTATCTCACCCAACCTAGAGGATATGGCCATGGATGGTTTTGGGTTTATAATCCAATATTTTCAAGAAACTATGTAGAGATCAATTTGGATTGGGAACTTGGATGAAACAAGCAATCCACTATACTCAGTTTCATGTGGATTTTGATATTGAATAAATCGGTCATATCCTTGCCCTATTGTTGATTGCAACCAACCATAGATACTTCTCTCTATAGAGTGGTGAAATTCACCTTTCCTTTCAACTTTGAGATATTGTCCACCTTTTCCTGAGAATAAACAGTAATCAAGGCCTTCTTCTTCCTTCCTTGAAATTTTTTGGGGCACTTTTAAAGATGTATTTTCCAATAATTCTCCTCTATATTCCCAATATTTTCACAAGCCTTACATTGTTTGGAAGAGGGGTTGGTCTCCTATTTTTTTGTTATAATATTCTTCCCATTCCGTTCCTTCCTTCCTTTCCCTTTCTTTTCTTATGGTATTCTACCTTTTTGTGTGTATCGGGTTGTTACTTCCCCTTGATTCCCTCAAGATATTGTTCTAAGAACAACATTAACTAATGTCAAGTTTGGGGTAGAAATTCACCTAGGTGTTCAATCAACATTTTTTGAATCTTTAGAGATACTCCAAGTTGAATAGCTCTCTTCTTGAACTCAATAATGAACTCTTGCACGAATTTTCCTTGTCATTTCCTGAACTAGTGCCGCACTATTTTCTACTTCTCTTCATACCCAATTGGATTGAACTATGCCTTGATCATGTCTTTGAACACTTACCAATCAATCCCTAATGGATCATTCTCTAATTACCTACTTATTGCATCACTCTCCCACTAGGACAAAGCATGGAATTTAAGCTTTAAGCGGACAAATGCCATCATTTATCTTCCAGTGACCTCATGTACACTAAAGTACACTTCCATCTGTTGTATCCATTGATTCAACTTAAAGGAATCCACTTCACCTGCATAAGGTTTGATGTCTACTTTAGCCTCCATAAAAAAAGGTACACGTGTATTGTTATAGTTGCATTCTTTGGCATTCATCTCCACTTTTCCCTCTAACTTTGGATATGCTTCATATTTCTCCTGATCCTTTATGCTAATCTCATGCTCTGAGGTGGAATGTATTCCCTTTAATTTTAGTATGTGTGCTACAATATTTGTGATTTTGATCTATCTCTACTCTAACTAGTCCAATCTATCCCTAGGGTCTTATTCTTATTCTTCATGATGATCTCTTGTCATCATCGATGCTCTGCTTCTTTCCAAGCCTATCAATAATTCATCTCCATTCCTTTATAATCACTATAAGTATTAACCATACATGTCTCACCAAATGTATTAGAACACAAGATCTGATACGATGTGATATGTAAAAAAAAATCTCATAGCCTATCAGTCTCACTAGCACAGATCTCCTAAAACGTTGTTTTATTTATCTTCAACAATTTACATTTTCTCCAACAAGATAAAATTTTCCTTTGCACATTTGAGTTTTCCCCGAAACTCATAAAAATCAATTTGGAAAACTATTACACAACTACAACAACTATTAAATTAGTCCAATGATCGATGAGATCAATTGTCCATCTAACAAATGAGATCTTATAGTTGTTGTAACTCCCCTAGTTTAGGAAACATAAGATATATACCACCATAACACCATTTAAGCTACTTGTAGCTCACACAATGGTTTTCATAGCTCAATGGAAACCATTTAATGACACTTGGAATCTAATAATCCACACAATAAATAAGTAATAAAGAAAAAGGAACACACACAAGAAAGTATTGCATATGGACACAAATTTTACCCTAGAAACCCAAACAGGGAAACCAACATTCAAATATTCACATAGCTCTGTCTATTTTTGGAAATGGTGCAATTACATGCTCTTTGGAGTAGCATCAACTTCATGTGGAACATTTTGGGAAATGTTCCATCAATCTATGCCAAATACCCCTTCTCTTGATCTACAAAGGGGTAAATAAATGGATGGTTAGCATGGGAGATATCGGGAAGGTCAAGCATCCCCAACCCTTCAGCTTCCCCCAAGCGTTCAAGTTACTTCCTTCTTTTTCTCTTTTTCATTTATCTATGAGATACATTCATGTGACTTATAGGAAAAATGAATGAAATAAACCATTTACCAATCATACTGAGCCAATAGTGAAGTCGTTCTTCATTTGGATCCAAATTCAAATCACCAATGTTACTGATAACAATGCTATAGAGATAGTAAATGTAGTTTTAGAATTATTCATTGATCTCATTTTCTATGATACCAATATCAATGATGCCAACCCTCCCCAAGTTGGATCAGAATTGTTTAATTGGTACAATTTATGTCATACTTATTGAGTGTGCATTGTGTGTTATGGTTAAAGAGATTAAGGGTTTATATTCCATTGCTATAAAATAAAAATTGGGCCTTATGAAGGGGGAATTACATACCCCCTTAATAATATCATCTATGTCATAAGAATATGATTTTTTTTCAAATATTTTTATATTTCTAGAATTTAATAATCATACATATGTGTTTGCTATTTACAAAGATAATAGATCCCAAGGACAATACTTTGATGCCTCCAAATTATGGTGGTAGTAGTGACATTAACAATAATTAATCTAGCACTATATTTACTTCTAACAACAACCCTATTGGACACCCAAAAAATAGAAGAAAATCATAATGAATTACAAGTGGATAATAAGATAAATTCCATGATCAATGACATATTTACTACCCTTTGAGTAGGCATACATGAGGAGGAAGATGTTATCATTAATGATACACTTTGTTAGAAAACAGGACTATAGAGAAATAACAGATATACAGTTAAATCATTAAACAAGATGCAAAACACATTACAGAGAGACACAGATATAACGTGGTTCACCCAAACGATGGGCTATGTCCGCACAAAAATTTCCAGTCCTTTTATTACCATCCAGAAAGATGAAGGGATACAACCTATAGCAATACCTTTGCACTTCCTCTTCACGCTTTCACAGTCTCTCTCACACAATCACAGAGATTGTTTGCAATGCTACAATACAATACAATACCTTACACAACCATATTACAATGCTTTTATTTTATAGGGGAAATACCATGGGAAAATACTATGGTTAACCCAATACCATGGGTCCTCAAAATTGTTGGCCAACAAACATCCCAAAAAACAATTTCGGGGGATTCGCCCCCGAACCCCAAAGTGGGGGAATGGATGTATAGTAAACCTGGGGTACAAACACAACTGAATGATATCTTTGGATCTGGAATATCATGCTCCACAACCAACAATCTCCCACTTGGAGACTGATCACAGCAAGTCCACTGCTGCTGGACTTGCCAAATTTCTTATTTCCACCTTCATGCTTGAAGGCCAACATAAAATGAGGAGTAACTCGGTTTCTCTCTGGTTACTCCCTTTGTCAACATGTCTGCAGGATTCTGGCTAGTATGTATCTTTTCCAATTTTAACGGTTCTTCATCTAGAACGGATCTTATGAAGTGGTACTTGAGTTGTATATGTTTAGTATTCGAATGAAAAGTTGATTTCTTTGCAAGATGAATGGCACTATGGTTGTCACTGTACATCCTGCTATTCTCCTGCTTCTTACCCAATTCCTCCATGAACCTTTGCAACCAAATCATCTCCTTACTAGCCTCTGTAGCAGCAACATACTCTGCTTCCGTTGTTGAAACTGCAACAACCTATTGCATTTTTTAAATCCAACTTACTGTTGTTCCATCCATAGTAATAACATACCCTATGGTGCTCCTCCTAATGTCTTTATCACCAGCCATATCTGCATCAACATATCCCTGCAGAACAGTTACTGAACCTCCAAAACATAATGCATGAGAAGTGGTACCTCTCAAATACCTGAAAATCCATTGTACTGCTTTCCAATGCTCTTTACCTGGATTATTCATATACCTGCTCACAACTCCCACTGCATGTTCACTATCTGGTCTTTTGCACATCATGGCATACATCAAGCTTCAAACTGCTGATGAATAGGGAATCCTGGACATGTAATATATCTCTTCATGTGTCTCTAGACACATTTCCTTACTTAGTTTGAAATGGATGGCTAAAGGTGTACTGACTGGTTTTTCATTCTGCATTCTAAACCCCTGCAACACCTTTTCTATGTACTCACCTTGAGACAATGTCAATTTGTGATTTTTCCTGTCTCTTGTTATTATCATACCAAGGATTTGCTTTGTAGCACCCAAATCCTTCATCGTAAATGATTTATCCAGTTTTTTTTTTAGCACATTTATATCATGCATGTTAGACCCTACAACAAGCATGTCATCCACATACAATAACAAGATAATATATCTTCCATTATCTAGCCTCTTGAAATAAACACAGTGGTTAGAATGACTCTATCATAACCTTGTTCTGTCATAAACTTATCAAATTTTAAATACCACTTTCTTGGAGCTTGCTTCAGTCCATACAAGCTCTTCTTCAACCTGCAAACCAAATTCTCCTTCCTGTTGACCTCATACTCCTGTGGATGCTACATATAAGCCTCTTCCTCCAAATCCCCATGGAGAAAGGTTGTTTTTACATCTAATTGTTCAAGATGCAAATATTCTACCACAACTAGACTTAAAATAGTTCTAATTGAAGTCATTTTAACAACAGGGAAAAATATTTCATCAAATTCTGTACCTTTCTTTTATGCAAACCCCTTTCAACAACTCTATCCTTGTACCGCTTCTTGCCTCCATCTTCTTCCTTCAACCTGTAAACCCATTTATTCTACAATTCCCTTTTTCCTGCTGACATCTGAACCAAATCCCAAGTCTAGTTTCTTGCCAATGAGTCAATCTCCTCATCCATGCCTTGCTCCCACTTATTTCTAGTTTCTACCTGCATTGCTTCTTCATAACATTCTGGTTCACCAGGATCAGTCATCAATAAATAATACATTGAAGGAGAGAATCGTTCAGGGGTCTACTTAACCTGGTAGATTTTCTTACTGTTGCAGTAGTTTCAAGTACCTGTTGTTGTTCTTGATTTTCTGGTGCCTTTGGAACTTCATTTTCTTTGATTTCATCAAGCACTGTGTACTCGGTGTTTTCCTTTTCCACTTTCTTTCCCTGCAACGAACATTAGAGGAAATTTCAACTCAAAATGGGCCTCCTAAAAAAATTAATAAAATAATAGTTAAAATAATAAAATAATATTTATTAATTTTGGAGGAAGAAAAGAAAAAAACTACTTTTTTGTTTGTATTTTCGACATATCTCCCCATGTTTTTACTCAAATTTCAATCCTGAGAGCTCGTTGGATGCGGATTTAAATTCTACATCCAATGAGTACCCACTCGGCATACTTTTGATGGACCCCGCTACCCCAAAACCAAGAAATACCTGAAAAATGTGATGATAGTGGGGTAGCGGGGTCCATCAAAAGTATGCCGAGTGGGTACTCATTGGATTTGGAATTCAATTCCACATCCAACGAGCTCTCCTGATCGAAATTTGAGTAAAAACAGGGGGAGATATGTCAAAAATACAAACAAAAAAAGTAGGTTTTTTTATGCCAACCTATCCCCAAATTTATATTAAAAAAGTGTTTAAGACCTATACGGTATTTCAAATTTAAAGCATTTTCAGTGTTTAACACATTATGACATGGAATTTGAATTAGAATTAAAAGGCCCATTTTGAGTTGAAATTTCCTCTAATGTCTTTGTACATAACATTTTCATTGAATACTACATCTCTACTCCTAATGATTTTGTGATTTTCAAAATCCCATAAGCGATAACCAAAATCATCAACCCCGTATCTAATAAAGGTACATTTCTTGGATTTAGCTTCAAGATTTGTTCTATCATCTCTATCAATATGGAAAAATGCTTCAACACCAAAAGTTCTCAGAAATGGGTATCTTACATGTTTACTTGTCCATACCTCCTCTGGAATCCAACCATCCAAAGCACTTGAAGGCCATTTATTTATTAAATAAACAACAGTGTTTGCAACATCAGCCCAAAACTGTAAGGGCAACCCTGCATGCAATCTCATACACCTTGCATGCTCCATGATCGTTCTGTTCATTCTTTCTGACACACCACTTTCTTGTGGTATTTCAGGGACTGTCTTCTCTCTGTGAATCCCATTGTGTGAACACTAACTGTCAAACTCCTTACTGCAGTATTCACCTCCATTATCAGATCTGAGACATTTCAACCTTTTTCCTGTCTCATTCTCAGTTAAAGCTTTCCACTTCTTAAAAGTATCAAACACATCAGATTTATGTCTAATGCAATAAAACCAAGTTTTTCTAGTTGCATCATCAATAAAAGTAACATAATAAGAAGAGCCACCAAGAGATTGTACCTGAGCTGGTCCCCATACATCTGTATGGACAAGCTCTAAATTTTCACTCTTCTTTTGTTTCCCAACCCTAAGAAATCTAACTCTCTTCTGTTTTCCATAAACACAGTTCTCACATAATTCCAAACTTACCTGCTTCAGATCTGGAAGCAATTTCCTTGAGTGGAGAATCTGCATCCCCTTCTCACTCATGTGGCCAAGCCTATGATGCCAAAACACTGCACCTATTTCTGTGGAAGCTACAAAGATAGAATAATCAATATTATGAGGACATAAATATAATGTACCTACCCTGTCTCCTTTTTCTATTACCAGTGATCCTTTAGTGATCTTCCACCACGTTTCTCCAAACGTATACAAATAGCCGCTATCTCCCAACTGTCTTGTTGAGATCAAATTTCTTTTCATAACAGGAATGTGCCTTACATCTTTTAGCAGCCATTCACTTCCATTATTTAACTTAATCTGTACCTTACCCTTTCCAACAATTTTACATGGTTCATCATCCCCCAATAAAACATGTCCAAAATTGCCTTGAACATAATCATGAAAGAATTTCCTATGGGGTGTAGCATGACATGAAGCCCCTGAATATACTACCCAGTAATCACTAGTATTATCTAATGCAAGAATCAAAGCATATTCTAACACATCACTTGCTACATTCGCTTCTTGAGTAGTATCTTGTTGCCTCTCACCTTTCTTCTTTGGTGATTTGTAGTCTTTCTTCAGATGTCCTTTCTTACCACAGTTCCAACACTCTATTTTTTTGAATCTAGACTTGGATCTGCCCTTTTTAGACTTGATGTGATTTCCTGGGATCCTTCCTCTCTCATTTTGTCTCCCTCTGCTCTCCATGGTCAACACATTACCTGATGTCTCACCTATGCTTTTTCTTCGCATTTCCTCACTAAGAACAACACCAACAACATCGTCAAACTTAAGAGTGTTTGAACTAGGGACATAGTTACTTATAGCCATGACCTAGCTATTCCAACTTTCTGGCAATGAGCACAAGATTAGAAGATCCCTAACCTCATCATCAAAGTTCACTTTTATAGAACTTAAATGACTAGTAAGTGTATTAAACTCATTTAAATGGTCAGTAACAAATCCACCTTCTGACATCTTCATATTAAATAAACGCTTCATTAAAAATACCTTGTTGGAAGCTGAGGGTTTTTCGTAGAGCTTACCCAATGCGCTCATCACATCCTCTATTTTTTTTCCTTTCGAAATATTGAAAGCCACCGACGAAGCCAGGCACAGTCGTATTGTTCCCATCTCCTTTTTGTTAAGAACTTCCCATTCTTCATCCTTCATAGTCACCGACTGTTTTGCTTTTCCGCCCAACGGTAGGTACAAATCCTTCTGGTACATATAGTCCTCCATTTTCATCTTCCATAACTGATAGTTTTGGCCGTTAAATTTATCGATCCTAAAATTTCCCTCTTCCACCATTGCTCCCACTCGAACCAAGAACCCTTCTTTCCTGCGAGTTTACCAACCAAATAGACATTTTGGCTATGATACCAATTGTTAGAAAACAGGACCACAGAGCAATAACAGATATACAGTTAAATAATTAAACAAGTTGAAAAACACATTAAACACATTACAGAGAGACACAAATATAATGTGGTTCACCCAAACGATGGGCTACGTCCACACAGAAATTGCCAGTCCTTTTATTACCGTCCAGAAAGATGAAGGGATACAGCCTGCAGCAATACTGCTGCACTTCCTCTTCATGCTCTCACAGTCTCCCGCACACAATCATAGAGATTATTTACAATGCTACAATACAATACCATACCATACACAGTCGTATTACAATGCTTTCCTTTTATAGGGGAAATACCATAGGAAAATACTACGGTTAACCCAATACCATGGGTCCGCAAAACTGTTAGCCAACAAACATTCCAAAAATTTTCTCAGGGGCTTCGCCCCCGAACCCCAAAGTGGGGGAACAAGTGTACAATAAACCTGGGGTACAAACCCAGCTGAATAATATCTTCGGATCTGGAAGATCAGGCTCCATACCAACACTTCTTATTAATAAGAAAACTAAACCCTTATACAAACACTAAAATAAAGTCTTTTATTCATCAATTTTGTTTTTTGGTTGAATTTGAAGGTCATAAATGTCATTTCAAGTATGTTTTTTAACACAAATACTAAGGTATGCAATGTTCTACATAACTCTAAATGGTTATATATTAAAATTTTTGATTTGTTGTAATAATGATTTATCAACTAATTTTTGGTATATTAATTTTTATTTTATTTTAATATTGTTAAATGTTATTCACCTCTCAGAGTAAAAATATATTTCCCCAAACATATAGAGAAGCGACTTGTCTTTTGAAATATTTAGGGATGGAGTGTAAAATAAGTAATGTATTCCTTAATGATTGTGTCCTCGAGATGAGACTACACAACACAAGGAATGTCTTGCACATGCAATTAATATATATTGAGTTGATGAGTAGATAAACAAGAGCCACGTGGTGGCAATGTCCTCAACGTTGCGGCCACCAAGGCTAGTTGGTAGTTAGTGGTTGTTGTTTTCATTTTTTGGTGCGAAGCTTTTGAACTAATAGCATTATTGCAAGAAATATTAACAATGGTTCTTTATGAAAGCAGAACATTTATTTGCAAGCAATCATTGCAATAATATTATAACTAATATGATTCAATTATGTAATTGCATTTGGTCTATAGGCACTTAAATTTGTATAAATAGATAGAAACAACTATTAGCTACTCAATATGCATTATGAGTTATTGGCTATTGAAAGAAGACATGCTTTTGAAAAGATGATGGAACTATTTGACCCAAAACTAAGAATATAGGCTATGTTATTTATGGCTTAATCAATTGTTGTTCCACCTATGACTTTCCACATTTGAAGTCATAGCACATTGAAGATCTATTCCAGATAAAATTCTAGAAGAAAAGGTAGGGGAAAAGGTCAAGGCACTTGAAATGTATGTGTGCTACGCCCTTTTCATTCATGGTGTTTTTTCCCTTGATCTGATATGGATTGTGATTTTGGCAAGAATGTCATACTTGCATTAACAAAATTTTGGTTTATTTTATAGTAACCCTATATATCTAATTTAATGAAATACCACAGTTCTTTTTAGTTGTGTGTGAGTAGTAGTTTAGTGGATGGTCCTTACATTTATGCTTTTTTTTATGGATTTAGTTTGATATCAAAACATGCATGCTTATATGTATATATGGTTCTATGTCTATACAAATAAAAACCCATATATGGTCTATTGTGATGGAATATCATAGTTATTTATATTTGTGTGAGAGAAATAGTTTCATGGATGTCCCTTGTAGTTATTGTGTTATTCTTATATGTTTTGTTTGGAATCAAAGCCTAAAAACATATGGATTTATGTCTATAAAAAAAAATCCAATATCTCTACTTCGAAGAAATAATATAGTATTTTTAATTTGTATAATACTAATTTAGTGGATGGCCCTTGTAGTTATTTCCATCTGCTTACTTGAAGGAAAAGATTTGAGGCTCTCGTAGGAAACCCATGTTGTTGTATCTTTGTTGGATTGTCTCATAAAGCAATATGGTAACACTAAATGCATTTAATTTGCTAGCATTAAAGAGAATATATAACTTGGGTATCGTGAGTGTTAGCACTCAGAATGTACCCAGGTTGTAAAAGGTACACCCCGAGGTAACAGCAAAACCACTTTAGGAAGAAATTGGTATTTTCTTCCAGAGAGGGATCTCTCAATACAAATCTTACAAGATCAGATGGTAAACAATCTTTAAAGATTTACTTGTTCGGTTGAAACAATCACATATCCATTGTGAATGGAGTCATATACATATAAAAGATCACAAAAATGTATACACAAGACTTATCAAAGGCAAGATAATCACATAATTGCAGTCATTCCATTTATCAAGGCGAAATAGAAAGGACGAGGGAACAACCCATCAATACAGAGCGTCTAAGACGAATTCCATATCAACTTTAGTAGAAAAAATCAAATAATACCTGAAACGATGAATAGAGCATAAGCATATGAATTCTAATCATCAAACACTATGTTCCAGATATGAAGAAAAAACAGAATGGAGTGTTACACAGGGGAAAATACAATCACACAAAGAAAGAAAGCACGGACTGCAACATCAATGACACATGAATCTCTGAAAAAAGCTCTCATGCATTCATTTTTGGTATTAAAAATAAAACAGATATGTTCTCCACAAATCACTTCATCCGATGGGTTCCAACCCCCATCTCATAAAAAGATACAAATATATAGATAAAACAATAAGTCTGCCCCCAGCAGATCAATAACAGAATGATCGGCGTAAATTAGAGTTTGTAACTGAATTCCTACACCACTAGGAGGTTGTTACAACTCCATTCCTAACAGATCACTAAGTACAAATCAACTGGATAACAAACTTTCGGCCAACCGTTCCATGTCTTTGTCCCAACAGTTCCATGTCTTTGCCCCATCAGCTCCGCGTCCTTTGCCCCATCAGCTCTTCAGCACCTGACACCTGTTCCTAGGGGGAAAGAATATACTTTGTTTTCCCAAACCGCTCTACAGCTTTCCACTGCTCCGAACTTGGGGTGTCACACTCCATCATCTCCCGAATAGCTACCTCGAGCTCCATATATGCTTCATAAGATTTCTTGGGCAATCTGGCTCTGATAATGGCGAACTTCTGCAGGACTTCGAAATCTTCTATTAACATGTCTACAATGGTTTGCCATGTCAGGTTCTTCTCCAAGATATTAAATTTCCAGTGGTCCATGCGAGCCCGGACAAGCATGTGATGATAATGTTCAGGCGGGAGCATCCTACCTTCTTCGTTCCAGAAGGACGGCAGTCCATCTTCGAACAACTCTTTAAACTCTTGTTTGAACTTAGTGACCTGCACAAGCAGTTCTTCTGACTTCTCTTGGAAAATCTTCATTAAATGGTGTTTGTGGATGATCTTCTTCGTCGACAGCACTATTGAGATTCCGTCCTTTATGCCCATGTCGTGCAGCTTTTGGTATGTCAGTGAATTCAGAAAATTTAATGTATTCTGAGCTGTAGTGAGGGGTCTTTTTGCCATGTGTTCATTCACCAGTTTCAGTCTTTATTGGGCCGACTCTGTCAGTATACACAAGTCATCAATAAAATTCAAGTAATGCCGGAACTTGGTAATCTCTATAGTCAGGGTATCCCAAATAATATGTTTCGCCCCCTGAAGAGGGCCTTTCCCAATGCATTTTTCTTTTAGCTCTTCGAGCTTTTTCTGTAATTGACTCTTGTCCTGCAAGATCTGTTTTCTACTTTCACTTATCTTGGTTAATTCGGCCTTTACTTTTTCATTCTCGGCTTTCAACTCCTTAATAGCTTCCTCCTTCAAACTCACTTGGGACATAGACACCAACAGGTCATCTGCAGAAAAATTAGCTAATGGCTTCTGGATTTTTACAATAGATAAGTCATCACCGGTAGGGGTTTGGCTCATTAGCTCTTCCATAATCTCCTTTTCCTCAGTCTGATCTTTCTTCATCATGGAGATTTGGGATAGCATCTCCTCCCTCTCGGTCTCCCATCTATCCTTTTCCTCTTACAGCTCTCCAGCCTTTCCTTTGTATTCCATCATCTCCTGATGGATTTTATCTTTCTCCTCCTGGAGAGCTAGCAATTCAGCTGATTGGACATGTTCTGAGCCTGGTATCTTCAACTTCTTCTTCAAAACCTGGAGTGCATTATCTTTCTCTTCCAGCAACTTCTTGACAACCTGGGTATTGTCTGAGCTAGCAATGTCCGCATGCAGTTTCCTGATCTGAATAACATTTGCCTTATTTTCCACTTTCTCATGCTTTAACTGGACTTCCAATTTGTCTACCAACACCTGTAATTTGTTTATCCTCACCATGGCCTGCAGTAAATCCGAGTAGAGGATGTCACTGGTTTGTTTATGCAGCTGAATCTTGTCTGGGGTGTTGATTTTGTCCAGCCTGACTTCTATCTCAGACATCCTCTTGTCATTCACTATGGCCATCTTAAAAGTATTTTTCTCAGCATCTCTAGCCGAAACTAGAGATGTTTTTGAACTGTACAAGTTTCTTACCCTCGGGAGCAGACTCCTCGTTTCCTCAAGGGACTGCTTCCTCTTTTCCATGTAGCTCGCCTTGAGCTCTTCTCTTGACTTAAATAAGGGGTTGGGTTCTGGACTGTCTACACCGCATTCTAAACCTTTGAAGGAGAATTGATTGACTTGCACGGTCTTCACGGGGACTAAGGCAGCTTTTTTGAAAACATCGGACACTTCTTCATCTACAGTCTCACCTTCTCTGAGCAGCCTTGCCTTTTTATGGGACGCCTCTTCATCCACTTCCATACTCTCAGCATCGGACAAACTCCTCTTAACCGCAACACTAACACCCTCTGTGATTTGGATTGTTGTACCAGGTGCAGGATGTGTCTCTTCATCGGACTTTGACTCGTCAGTAAACTGCAGTAAATTAGCCATTTCAGCTAACCCCTCAACAGCTTGATGTTCAAATGGCTTATTCCTGTTAGCTTTTTTTCTCAATGAAATCACTTGGTGGGGGTCGTAATTCACATTTGGTTCTTTCATAAAATCCATATTTTCCAGCAACTTTTCTACAAAAACCAAGACACCCTTGGTTTTAAAAATGAAGGTGCCAACCTTAAACGAAAACTTGATGTTCGAAGACTTCTTGAAAGCACAAAAATGTTCCTCCTCAGACAGCAATCTCTGTCTCATGAATTCCAATGCGAAGATTCTCGGGGTCAAGAAAGAAGGCAGCCTATAAGGCTGACCAGTGAAGCCATATATTCTCAACACGGTATATTCTCTGTACAAAAACCAGTCTCCAACCCGATCCTCTGGTGAAGACTGCCTTAAGCTCCTCATTTCATCCAAGACACGGGGTAATTCTTCATTGAACAGCATTTTGTACATCTCAGACATGATTGAATTGGCAAATTCAAACATGCTGATTTGTTTTGGTAAATTAGAAGAGCACAGAGTATTCAAAAACTTCAACTCAGAGATATTGGAACATAATAGCATATTAAGCAAATAAGGCTGGAACCTGAAAAACCAGACCTTGGGGAACTCGCTTAGCTGAAGGTGAATTGCTTCAGCCAGGTATTCATCTAAATTAAAAACTGGGGTTGACTGGGACTCAAAAATAGGGGAACTCATTCTCAACAAAAATCCAAGAACGACCTCGCCCACCCGACAATCCTCATCTAGGCCTAGTACTTGACACACTAAAGAAATGACCAATTGAACTTCACTCTTGAAAATATGTACAGGGTAGGGCATGGATACACCATCTAAAGACTGACCATCCTTTAAAACACTCGACAGGAATTTACAGCGGGTTTCGGCTTCGCACTTCTTATACAATTCGACTAGGATTGACTCATTTATCACTTCACGACTATCTAGGTAATTTTCCGGCAAACTAAGGATTTCTTGGATGACCGCAGCATCGAATCTACACAATATTTTGGATGCATACCGACTGACAATAATTCTTTGAGACGGAGAATAATTCTCAGCACACCACTTTGCGAATTCTGGGAAATGGAGGGTTTGCTCAATGGAGAAATAGTACAAGAAAGACTTGCACACGTTCAACACATCGTTCCCTCACGAATGGTAATGCCATAATCTCTCTTTGCTAACAGACACGCTTTCCATAGAGAGGAAGGGGTCGGATACATTCCTATCCCTGTCTACTAAGAATTCTTCTCTATCATCTACGACTTGACCCGACATTTGAGCTTCTTTTGCCGGGTCCATCACTGAATTTCACACTGGTAACTTTGAGAAGGGGAATTACAGAGTTACTGGGTTTCAGTTTTACCTGGTTCACTGTGGAGGCGTGTGCCCAGAGCGTGTCTGCACCTGACGAATATAAAATGGCCACTGACAAATGGAAGCCGACAGATAGACCAGTCCTTTTCGCCCATTCCCAACGAATAAAATAATAATGATGTGGGTCAATGTTACTTTTATAGGCCGCTTTTATCCCTGGAGCCTACCACAATTCGCCACGTGGATGATCATTTACTCTCCGCAACCAGCATCTACTATCAGCCGCGCGCCTTTCTCCTCCGGATTCATTACCAACCATTGATCTATTCTTTGCAATTTTCTGGCCCTCGAATCGCATGCCACGTATCTTTTTCCGCTGGGCGTCTTGGCGATAAACACCGTGCAAGTCTCCCTCCCGGAATCGCTCATGACCGTAGATGTGACGTACTTCTCTCTTCACAGTCGGATCAAACGCCACGTCTCACATTTCGCTGAGCCCTTTGACTTTAACCATCGTGCAACTCTGAGTCCCGGAATCATCCACATCCGTCGATCTGACATACCTTTACCGGTGGGCCGTTGGATCATGTGGCGTTTACCAAATTCCACCGGGCTCCTTCGCTTTAACCTTTGAGCAACTTTGATCAGCGGAATTATTCCCAGCCGTCGATGCGATATGCCTTAAACCACGCACTGTCGGATCATCCGCCACGTACCCGATTTCGCCGGGCAATCCGGGATCATCTGCCGTGCACGTTCATCTTCCGGAATCCTTTCCAGCCGTTGATGTGATTGCCCGGCATTTGTCAGCCGTCAGATCTGTCGACATCTCCCAATTCCGCTGGCAGCCTCGGACTTATCTCTCGCGCAATTTCACCCCCCGGAGTTTATAACAATCGTTGATCTATTATGCTTTGATCTCCAACCGTTGGATCAAGCATCATATAACGAGTTCCGCTGGGTGGCTTTCGGCTTATCCGCCGTGCAGGTTCCGGTCACGAGATCAATCCCATGCATTGATGTGACCCGATTTTGCCCCTCCACTGTCATATCGAGAGGAATATACATGATTCCGCCGGCCTCCACTTCCTTAACTAACTCGTGCTTTCACAAGGCGGATTTGATGTGAGCCGTGGATTAGCTTAGGACAACTTTATAACCTTTGATCTGTGCCGCTGGTTAAAAGCCCGAGCCTGTCTTATCCCCCTCGCATGTTTCGAAGAGCGGAGGGAATATCGGCCATTGATTTTCTCTCCTCTTTCATCACGGCCTAGGATCTTTACTAACTTGACTGATCTTTTGCTATCATTCCACCTTTACATTATATCCTTAAACCAAAGTATTTAAACAACATAATATCACCTCCACCACGGTCTTATTTCTGCTTTGCTAAATACAGGTGTTAACAGTGAGCATACAAATATCTTATTAAAATTTATTGCTTGTGTCAGAATATATTTGTGGTATGGGTCATGTATTTGAATTCAGTGACTATAATCGATAAAGAAATCAATGGTGTGAACGGAGATGATATAATAGTTTAGAACAATACATAATTTAAATAATTCAAAGTATTTAAAAAAAACTATAAACTTTGTATATAATTAGAATAGACTTATGATCCATAGTTTGAACACTTTTTTTTCTTTCCATTCATTGTGAAGCCTAAAGTACAGAGAAAACCACCATATTTATGAACATGTAAGTGAACAGTTGTTATTTTGAAATGTTAAAGTGAGTTGCACAATAAAAATATAATATAACTAAAAAAATTGTGTTTTCATTGACTATAAAGCCTAAACTGTAGAAAGAACAATCAAATTTATTAACCGATCAAAAAATGTAGAGGAATGCATATAAATTAATGCATATTCTTATTAATAGTATCTCTAGGTATACAATCTTTATAAATATGGATTTCCGTTCAATACAATTTGAACATTTTCGTAAATAAATAGTCATGCATTATTGATATAAGCTTTAATGTCGATAATATGTATATAAATTCTAGGCATGCAATATAAATGCTAAATACAGTAACTTTGTATTATCATGAGTGGCCAAATTGATATAAAACCCTAAATTTTAAATTAAAAAGGATTAAATACAATGGGTAATTTGTAATATGAACATTTTCCCTAAATATATACTAGTGTTGAAATATTCATTTCCCAATTTTGAGTAATGTGTATTTTTAGTTTAGGTTTTTGACTAGGAGATATGTAACTTATGAGAATGACATTTGCCTCATAAAGAAGACTAAACTATTTCATGTGAGCTATTATATCTTCTATTTTCTTCAAATTAACTCAAAAAACCTTATAAAATACTTTTGATAATAATATAGTAAAAATGTGTTTTAATGAAATACAATTACACTAAATCAATTGATAATAATCGTTACCTTCCCCCAATTATAGAAGCTTAAAAAAAACCTTCGCTATCACCCACCACCGAACATTTG
>LPNX010922304.1:368874-403472 GCA_001517045.1 Pseudotsuga menziesii | reverse complement strand
ATATATATATATATATATATATAACTTACACTCATCCACGTTCTACCAACATTTCAATATTAAGGAATTTAAGATAGAAATACAGTTAATACTTACTCGAATCGAATATATCTAGAGAGAGAATTAAGGTTGAAGGAAAGTAAAAGGTGGAGACAACACTTTTCAAATAAGCCAGCTTATACCTTACATATACTAACATGAAAGATGTATAACCTTAATCAAAGAATGACCTGAAAGCAATATGGCAAATTCTATATGCATTTAGATGTAGATATTTTGAACACCCTAAATAGAAGAGCTATGTATTGTATAAGAAATTTAAAAATTGTAAAACCTAACCATAAAATATTTGTTCAATGATATAGTCGATGCATGTATATGAAGAATAAGCAAAAGTAAAACAAGACAGTGAACAATAAAATATATAAAATCAATGGAGATTATGACTTGAAGCATAATAAAAGCAAGCTAGAGAGACCAATATGGAGAATCATATCCCTCTTTGGCTCTGCAACTAGCTAGGGTTTTGAAGGCCGCCACCTTCGTGCTCGGGGCGTAGTCACTGC
This sequence comes from Pseudotsuga menziesii, assembly GCA_001517045.1. Classification (NCBI taxonomy): domain Eukaryota; kingdom Viridiplantae; phylum Streptophyta; class Pinopsida; order Pinales; family Pinaceae; genus Pseudotsuga; species Pseudotsuga menziesii. Next base: position 402,906 of record LPNX010922304.1, on the reverse strand, counting down.
CTTTGGCACACTGTCCTCCAGTTTCTCGACGTGAATGGCATTGTTTTGGTCAAGTTTTCCCAGGTTTTTAGCGATTCTGTGATTTCTAGGATGAAGGAAGGCTATGCTTCGAGATAGGGTTTTGGGCTAAAATCCACCTCACCAAGGCATTGTCACCATGGTGGTCACTGCCTTTACTGCTCTGCCCTATGTTTTCACCTCATGAAAGGTATAAAAAAATTTCTCTTTGATTTCTTACCTTTCCTGTTTCCTTCTAGGGTTTGGGGTCAGTCATTATTTACAGTATCTTTTCCTTTGCTAGTCTCCCCACATGGAGTATGCCCTCCTTTTTGGAGGGCTTAGTACCAACCATGTATAAAAAAAAGTGGGAACAACTTTATTCTGTCATATCTGTCCTGTCACATGCCCCAATTTGCAAAACAATTTTATGTTTTTGAGGAATATTATGTTATATCTTATGTTAAAGTTTGTAATTAATGACCAAGTGGGGTCAAGGATAATGTATTGTAGAATATTTTATTAATAAATAAATAAAAGATGAGACAACAGCTTAGGGAAGCAGTTAAATGAGTGTTTACTAGTCACTTGGTGGAGAAGGCTGGGTTGAGAGCAGAATGGCATGTGGCAGCATCTTCAAACTAATTCTAGTTGTTACAGGTGGCAACTTCCCTATTTGTGTGGTCATGATTCCCCAAGAAAGTGGAACAGGAGCAGGTGGCTCATTAAGTAAAAACTGAACCAAAATACCTAGGCATGCTAATAAAACTTCCCATTGAAGGCAGCTGAGGCTGCTCATTCTAGATTTGTGATCATTCTGAGTGAATGAAGTGCACATGTGCATTCAATGGAGGGGACTAGCTAAAGTAAGTTTGAGGGGATAAGTGTTGAAGACCTGAACTAGTGCATCTATTCTAAGTTGAGTTCATATTGCTGTAAGGAGAACTGAGTTACTGTTGAACACTCAGTGGAGTTGCAGAAGATTTCTAGACTACATCTCACACCTAGTACTCTACCAGGTGGACCAGGACACAAGCTCGGGGGTCCTAAGAATTGTAGTCCAACTCTTCTCCAGGAGTTGGTTTGGAGGAACAACCTCCTTAAGTTGTTGTCACCTCATCTATACTACAGGTTATGTTGTTTAAGTTCAGTCATTAAGTTATTTACTGTATCTAGAAAGTTTAATATTTTTGAATAATATAGCATATTTATGTTAGGGATAAATAGGAAAATTATTTATGTTGTGGAAGTTAGAACTAGCTAGATTAGAATAAATTAGTAGAGGAAATTCTGAGTTAAATGAAAGATAGAAAAAAAATACATAAACTGTATTTTTCCACACCTTTTGCAAGGCAGTACTCTAGTACAGTAGGTTTAATTATTTTCAAATAGTGGATGCAATAAAATATGAATGTAGGATGTAAATGGTTATTCTCTGTAGGATTTTGTATAAATTATTTATAAATCTTTAACTGTAATTGTGTTATTTACTTAAAGTATTTAAATAAACTAGATAAAGATAGAAGAACAAGCCTAAGTAATACACACTAGTAAATGTAATATTTTATAGAGTAAAACTAGCAAAGTTGCATATTAAAAACCTAGTATGTAATCCTTAATAGATAATATAGGAACAGTAAAATTATCTAATCTAGGTTTAACTTAGTAAAACAGAAAATTAGGTTAAATAATTACCGAGTTAGCTCACTTAGGTGAAAATGTAAACTAGGTTTTATGGAAACAAAAATACTAGCTCTATAAATCGTTAAAAACAATTAGGGTTTACAAAAGATCTATTCTTTCACAACACAATAAATTCAAAATTTATAATTCCAAAACCTAGCAGTATATTCTAAAAACTACAGAAAAGAAATATATTTATTCAATAATATCATTCTCATTCCTATTTCCAGAATTCATTGCAGTATTATTAATTTTGTTGCTATCAAAGTATTTCCTTGCCAAAGGTCTTCTAATCATATTCCTTTAAATAAGAAACAAATTTTCTTACTGGTCTATTTAATCCTAACCGTCGAAAAGTAAATAACAATAAAAGTAGCTAAAATAAACAAAATATACATAAATTTAAACCAAACAGAGATACTGCTAAATTCATCCCTAAGCTGTGAAAATCCTTTTAAATTTTAAAAACAAAAACTGAACAGACATAGTTTGGCCTATGGCCTTTTACATCTTCTGTCAAGGTTTAAAAACCTGATTATAAGTATCAACAAGTAAACAGAGATTTCATAAAAACTAGACATCTGTTCCGGCTTCGAAAGCCCATTTCAAAAAAAGAGAAGTGTTGAAGAACAACCATTAAGCTTTCTTTAAAAACCCTAAAAAATACACTTTTAACGACCTAAAAGAAGCATCACTTCACTGCGTTAGCTGTAAGATAAGTAAGCCCCGATCTCATCTAAGGTTCATTCCTACTTAACATAAGACAGTAGTAACACACTTAACATCAGATTCAGATGTAGTTTTTCTTTCCTGCCCATTTTTAACATAAACTATTGAATTTAACATATGTATCATAGTACTTCAAGATAAGCAAATAAATTATATAAAACTAAAATAAGTACAATTCTAATTGCTACTGTATAAATAACCGTTAGCAGTTATTGATTCGTAGACAGTGACATTCTTGAACATTTTATGTTACGTGAAAAATTTTAAATTTTTATGAATTTTTGGGTTATTACATGTCCACTGCTCCTTTCTGCAGTCTTGTGAGCTTTTTGTGACTTTGTTTAATTTATTATCCTCCCTGTCATCTCAGTCTTTGTTTTGGTCAGGTCTGCCAGTTTTTTAGGGTTCTCGGGTATTTAGGTTGACCTTCTCTACACTTGAGTGGGCTTGTCGGTATTCTTGGTTATGTTAACTATTTTTTTTCTTACCCCCATACTCATGTTTACAAGCTATTTCTGGCACCTTGTTTAGGGTTTTTCTCTCTGATTCCTATTTTGGTTTTGTGGTGTTCCTCGGTTTCCCTTACAACTCTTGTGGAGATTGCTCACCTTCATTTTTTTTTGGTAGGTCTCTCCCGGTTCTTGGTAGTTGCGCTCTGCAGTCCCGGTCCTGTCTCTCCTAGTACCTCTCCCTTGGGCCCTAGACATGGGTTCCACTGCACATGGTTTATCTATTTACTCTAAAGGAGTCACGGGTGTGACTCAAACTCGAGCCAGCTCTTCCTACCACTCCCGCAGGAAAACCAAAGCAGTGAAGGCTCTTGAAACAAAGCGTAGATATGTTCTAGGTAGGGACATGATGATGAACAAAGTTGAAGCACTCTGTAGTAGATCTCTTATCGGTCGTATGGAATATTGTAATCTAAACAAAGATGAGTGGATTGAGGGGCCTTCTCTCCACTCGAAGCCACTTCTTGATTATATTCCAACTATCAGTCTGTTGGCGAACAGATGGTTGGTATTCATTTTCCTTTAAGAAAAGGATGCTTCTCTCATTTTAGGCTCTCAATGGACCATCCAGAAAGGGTCTTTGGTACTGAGTCGCTGGCGGTCCAACTTTGACCCTCTTCGAGAGAGAGTGGAAAACAAAACCTTTGGGTCCTTTTTCCAGCCCTTCCTTTCATGTTTTGGAACAAAGACTTCCTGACTAGTCTCGCAAATTCCCTTGGGCACTTTGTAGCTGTTCAGAAGGACTTTCATCAAATTTTCAACAAACGCATGGCCAGGGTATTAGTTGAGATGGATGTTTCTAAAGGCCTTCTCGCAGAGATTAATATTTTTTGTGATGACAAGGTCATCTGCCAAATATTGGACCACTTAAATGTGCCCTTCATCTGCAACTAGTGTCACAACAATGGCCACCTCAAGAACTCTTTCACGTCCTTAATGCATGGTTTTCCTCGACCCGAGGGTTTTTACTCGAGTGATATCCCTTCACACTCACCTCCTGCTGATTCTCCCATGGAAGAAGACATTACAACTCTGTCACTTATAGGTATGTATGGCTCCTCGTCCCCTACAATGTATGATGCAATTACGAAAGGTGAACTTTTGTACATTAAAGATGTTGAAAATTGTTCTAGATTGTCTCTCCATGCTAGCTCTGTGGATACACAGAAGGTTTGTACCATTTTCAAGATCTCCTTTAGCCCTCAACTTGATCCTTCTTCGATTCCTCAACCTTCAAGCACCTTGCATGTTTCTGCTCCCTCTGCTTCACCCCCCTTGTCGACTTCTGAGCCTACAGCTCCTTTCACTTTTGAGGATTTTCTTCCCCTTACGAGAACCTCACCCGAACCCGTTGAACCCTCATCGGTAAGTCCTAAAGAGTCTCCCTCCTTTATGGACCCCTCACTTCTCAAATCCCTCTCCATCTTCTCTGACAAGTTCCCCCTCTCTCCCTCCACTCTTCCCCTGGATTCCATTAGATTTGAAAATGTCACCATCCGTAAATCCAGGAAAGCCAAACCTCCTTATAGTCCTCTGAGGCATTTAGGGACCACTGGTATTTATACCCCCCTTTCTGTCAGAATTAAGGCAACTCCCAGAACTCCCTTGACTTCCCACAGTTTGTCTTCCCCACGGGAACTTAGAGCATTGTCACCTACTAGACCTGGTTCCCCATGAAGATTCTCACTATGAACATTTGTGTTTTGGGGGGGCTTACCAAAAAAAAATCCCTTATATCTTTATTTTGTCATTAAATCCTGATATGATCCTCGTTCAGGAAACATGTGTGACCACTACCATGCTCTTCATATTTTTGCAAGATCAAGCATGGCTGGGATTTTTGTGCCATTGATTCATTAGGCCTTTCTAGGGGCCTCTTAACTGGTTGGAATCCTCTTCTTTCTTGTTGTAAAGACTTTGTCTCCTGCATGGGTATCCTGGTTAAAGCGAGGATCAAAGGCCTTAGCTTCGACCTCTCTATCCTTAATTATTATAGCCCTTACTTGAACATGGATTTCTTTTGGAACAATGTATAATTGGTTGGGGGAATTTTTGATCTACCTAATCTCTTACTTGTTGGGGATCTAAATTTCACTCTCTCTGATGCTGAAATATGGGGCAACAAAGCTCGTGTTGATATGATGGCTCCCTTTTTCTCTCAGCTACTGGAAAATACCAATATGGTGGATCTAGCCTCTCACTCTCCTGGCCCTACGTGGAGAAACGGGCGTGGTGGAATTGAGGGAATCAACAAAATATTGGACAAGTTTTTAGCCTCAGTTCATCTTCTCCCTACCCTCAACTGCTTCAAAACTTGGACCCATCCCTCTGTAATGTCCGATCACTACCCTGTTTGCTTGGAATGGTATGTCATGTCTTCATCTTACCTCTACCCTTTCAAGTTCAATCGATCCTAGATTTTGGAGAAGGATTTTCCCACTATTGTAAACACTTCTTAGGCCTCTGATACCTCTCTTTTGGCTCTTGATCACATGTCTATTCTAAATCACAAGCTCAAAATTGTAGTAAAAGATTAGGAAAAAAAGCAACTGCACATTCGGGAAAAAGAGGTTACTAAAATTGACTTGGAGATCCAGTCTCTCCTTACTTCTCGGCCCTCTGGTATACTTTCCGATTTTGAAGTTGCACAGCTGTCATCTCTTAAAAGCAGAAAGGAAAGTTACCTATCTCATGGGGCCTTACATATGTATAGTATTTGATCCAGACTTCACGCATGGAATATTCAAGAAAGAATATTTTCAATGTGTGTTCCATACTCTACTCATTGGCTTAGAGAATAAGGAATTTTCATTTAGTTTTCAGTGTCTGGAAGAGCAATGTTTGGGTTCTCAATAATGTAAACAGAGTTACAGTCACATGGGGCTTTCATAACATAAACACAAATGTAAGATATGCAACATATTTTCCATTCAGATCCCTTGAATTTCCATCAAGGTCATAAATGAAGGCATTAGAACTACCCAAGGTCAATTCATTGCCATAAAAAATGAAATCTTCTTTACTCATCATACGGGTAAGGATTATCCTATCTATAAGGTAGTGCACAGGCTCGATGAGACACTCTTACAGGTTTTTACATGCTCATTTCCAAATAGATCTAAGATCTTATGCAACGCCAGTGTTTACTAGGAATAAACATAATTATCTTTCTCTAAAAGGTCCCCTATTTTACTAGGGTATTTTATTTAGGTGAATCACCACTGGGCAGTGATCTCGAACATTAACAAATATTTGACTAGAAACAATAGAAGTTAAAAAATCCTGAAACACTAATTGTCCCAACCAACCAGCACAAGTCATTCAGGCATTGAAACTGTTTAATGAGGTAGAATACAGGGCCCGTAGGAAAAAAATAATGGTATAGGCTACATAACAGTATATATACAATCCAATATTAACAATCATAGATGGAAAAGGGACCATTACATTTAAAACATGAAAGTTGAATGATGTTATCTTCAAGTAACTTCCCAGATGAGGCAGATTTAACTTACTAGATTCAGTTAAGACTCCATTAAAAAAATCTAGTTTATCCTCCTTGATTTATAGCTAAGACTCATTTAAAAATCAATGACACGTGGCCACCTTGCAACCTAAATTCATAGTAAAAATAATTAATTAACATATAAATATTAACAATCTTGGTCACAAAATTGATTACAGTGATCTTCAAAAGAATAAGTTGAATAGGGTTTGCTTACCAAGTTACCATACCTCCAAAATTGTGAGTCGTGCATGTGATCTATTATGTGAAATGAAAACATGGGAAATTGGAATTGCAATTTGTGTTTCTTCAAATGCCACTAGTTCTTTTGTTGTAAGAAAAAAACTTAGAAAAGAAATATTGGCAGAAATCCTCTGTGCTAGAAGCTAAGATCTTCATTTCGTTGTGAATCTATGATGGCAACGTGGCATTGGAATTTGGCAATTTGACAGCCTGTGGGGTAGTTCAATCATTAATTTTCCTCATCCCTTTAATACATTATATGATCTTGGGTGTTGATCAGTTAATGCATTAACAAATTACAATCTTTTGATATGATCTCCTCTAATCGCTTAATACGAACTCATTAATGATATCATTGCGGGCAGAATATTTTTTAGTTGTGAGGAGGTTGGAGCATGTTGAGTGTACTTTGAGCAATGGGAAGTCGTGTTGGGGAGTGGGTAGCTGAATGAGAGTAAATGTTGAGTTATGAAATTTCAACTGGCTATCAAGTTTGTCATTCCTCAGACGATGAAGTCTGGACTCATACTCAATATTTAATGACATTACAAATCCAAGAGAAAACTAATCCAAGAATGATATTTAATATTTGTGGAGAATGGGACTGCTCCCTAGACCTCGATGCTCGATCCAGATAGTACACTTAAAAATATTTGAAGGGTATTTTAAAACTTAGCACTCATAATGAAATTTTAATATAATTATTACAATTTTTATTAAATTTCAAAATTGAAATTCATCTTTTTATTTTTACATGCATTTTTTTAACACTTCTGGGACGTGCTGAGAGGGCTTTGACTGGTTGTGACATGTTCAATTTTGATCGTTGCTCGCCACCATCGGAACATGAGACTAATTACCATTTACTAACCGCTCACTAAATATTATGTGCTTGGTTTGGAAATTGATTAACATCTGCACATTTTAGTGTAATGCAAATCTTCAATATTAAATAAAATAATTTAAAATTTTTACTTTAAACTTTAAAAATAAAACATTAAACCAATAAATTACACAAGACTACAAATTAAAAAAAAAAACTATATTTTATAATATATTATATAAATAGTTAATCTCTCTCACACATGTATTTAATATGAACGATATATTTTGTATTAATAAAAAGAAGGGGGTCGTGGCCTGATTGTTATAAAAAAAAAAGCAAGATTGTCCATAATTATTCCAACATTTTCATCTTGTTAATTACATTCTTGCTTATATGTTGTAGACTTAGAATTTTAATCTTTATTATACATTAAAAAAAATTATATAAAAACTTAAATTATATATATATACATGATTTTATGAAGAGTCATGATAGTAATTCCATCAAAAACATTATAAGAAGGATTTCCAAATGAAAAATTCATTCAGACATTTTTTATAGATATATAATTTTTTTCCAAAAATCATTCACTTTTTATTCGCTTCAGTGGTATCAGAGCCTAAGGCGCCTGCTGCACATTTCGTTGTCATCCAGATCCACCATCACTATTTGTTGTCGAGCCCAAGTCCATCTGCCTGCTCCCATGCTCATCGTCCCCCTGTATGTTGCCACCCCCTCCAGCCTTCTCGTCCATCCCTCATCCTCCACTAAACCCGCACGCCCCGCGTTCCCCTCCATCCCCCATCCTCATGCTTTTCGTGTGTGTCTTGTGTCACGTCCTCCTCATCTCCTTCCACCTTCCCCTGGGTTTCTCCCTGCCCTTCACACCAAGCAACCGCCTCTCCACTACGCCATTACTCCATTACTTCGATGTCCATTCCAACGCTTCCCACTGCTCGACTACCTTCTCCCTCCACTACCCATCGTTGCTAACTTGTTTCCCCCCATCTGCGTCCTCTCCTCATTCCTTCCGTCCTCTGCCCTGTCAGCTCCACTGTCTCCCCCCTTTAGCAGCAACCTGCCTACCTCCTCCATGTAAACCAAACAAAAAAATCAACAAAATAAAATCAAAATTTACATAACAATAATATATTGTTATTGTTATTGTTATTGTTATTGTTATTGGTGTTGTTGTTATTATTCTTATTATGATTATTATTATATAAAAAAAATTATGGTTGGCTAGCTTCAGACAACTAATAAGAATAAATCGAGATTCAGCGTAGAGAAAATTCCAGTCATCGCCGGAATTGGGGATGTCAATGCCAAATTAGACCAATTGGACGAAAAAGTAAAAAAAAAAGTATTCAGAATTGAAGGGGGCAATCGAAAAAAATAACAATGCATTAACAGGACTCAAGGCAAGAATAGAGCAAGGCATCAATGCATTAAAGGCATATCAAACGAAAACTCAAGAGTCTCTTGACAATATCTTGGCCAAATTACCACCACACACTTCGTTTCCCCCGCCTAGCCATAATCCACCTCTAGACCCCTTCAATACACCTCCTCCAAGCACGCCTAAAACACCAGGACAACACGACACAACACCAACCCATGAAGCCCCCTTCTTTAACATTCCGTCAATAACAATTCCCCAAACACACAGGTACCAAATAAGGGTAAAACTAGAGTTACCCAAATTTGATGGTGATGAAAAGAAATGCATCTCATGGATCAATAAAGCAGAAGAATACTTTGACATCCATAACATACCTTACGATAGCAAGAAGATTAAATACGTCGCCATGCAATTAGAGGGGAATGCATACAATTGGTACATGTGGTGGAAGATGACAACCCGAGTCTGTTCCTTTAGTTGGAATAACTTTAAGAACGATCTTCGTAAGAGATTTCAAGGCATAATCGAGAAAGACTTATTTGCCAAGATCTCCAAATTATAGCAAAAAGGCAGTGTAGATGAGTACACATGTGAACGGGAAGCTTTGGCAACTCGAGTTCCAAAACTAACTGATGAAAAATGTCTGCAAACATACATACATGGACTAAAACCGCACATTCAGGATGGGTTAGAATTACATAACACTTCCAATGTTTCGATTCTCATAGATACTGGTAGTACCCATAACTTTATTAATGTTAATCTTGCTAAGCTATTCAACTTATTCTTTTTCCCAATGCCTAACATGAAGGTTATGGTAGCAGACAACAAGAAGATTGAAAATGTGGAAAAATGTCACAAGGTTAAATTACAAATGCAAAAGTATAACCTAGAACTCGACTTCTTTGCAGTACCTCTTGGAGGAGTAGATGTTGTATTGAGAATCCAATGGTTGCAGACAGTGGGTACTTACTCCACTAACAAACAAGAGAACTTCATAAAATTCAAGTGGCTAGGGAAAAAGTACAAATTGTATGGTTTCCAACCACCCCAAACTCAATTGGTTACATCACATCATATGGAAAGGCTCATTCGAAAGGGACCACCTGCTTACATAATTCAATGTCAAGAGATGGAGTTGCTAACATGTGAGAGAGATGACTACAAACCACCATAGATACAAGAGCTAAACCAAAAACACCATAAGGTGTTCCAAGAGCTTCCAATGGAGCTCCCACCAAACAAGAAGATTGTGCACATCATTGAGATAGAACAAGGGGAAAAACCTGTCAATATCAAATCGTACAGATACCCACATCACCATAAAAAAAAGATCAAAAGGTTAACCCAAGATTTGTTAAAATGTGGAGTCATTTCAAAGAGTATAAGTCCTTATGCAACTCCAGTAGTGCTAGTTCGAAAGGATGATGGATCTTTCAGGTTGTGCATAGATTACAGAGGTCCCAACAAAGTAACAATTAAGAATAAATTCCCTATCCAATTCATTGATGAGATGATGGGTGAACTTCATGGAGCCAAATACTTCTTGAAATTAGACTTGAGATAAGGGTATTACCAAATCAGGGTTAGGTTAGAGGATGTAGCAAAAATTGCCTTCTGTACCCATGAGGGCCATTATGAGTTCAAGGTAATGCCCTTTGGTATAAGTAACGCTCCAACCACCTTCCAAGCTGCAATGAACAAACTGTTCCAGCCATATTTGTGAAATTTCGTATTAGTATTTTTTGATGATATCCTCATATATAGCAAAACTTAGAGAGAGCATGTCCGACACTTAGATCAAGTACTCTCCGTCTTGGAAGAACATCATTTTTTTGAAAAAAAAGTCAAAATGCAATTTTGGAAAATAAGAAGTGGACTATCTTGCCATATAACATCGAAGGAAGGTTTCAAAGTTGATCCAAGTAAGATCAAGGCAATCATTGAGTGTCCCAAACCAGATAACATCTCAAAATTAAGAGGGTTTCTAGGCTTAATAGGATACTATTGAAGATATGTGAAGAATTACGCCCATATGTTTGCCCTTATAACATATTTATTGATGAATTTTTTTTTTTGTTGATGGAATGACGAAGCAAAAAAATGTTTTGAAGCATTGAAAAACATTATGTCATCAACTTCAGTAGTAGCAACCCCGGATTTCACAAAACCCTTTGTAATTGAGTACGATTATTCAGGATTCGGCATAGGAGCAGTCTTGATGCAAGTAGGTATTCCCATAGCATTTGAAAGTCAAAAGTTCAATAAGAAAGAGATTTTGAAATCCACATATGATAAGGAAATGATTTCCATTATACTTGCTCTAGAAAAATGGCGCCATTACCTTCTAGGGAGAAAAATCTTGATAAGAACAGACCACAATAGTCTTCAATATCTCCCACAACAACAAACCTCGTCAACTAAAAAACAAAAATGGATAGAAAAAATTGCTACATTCAACATGGAGATACTACATAAGAGAGGAAAGGACAATGTAGTTGTTGATGCCCTTTCCCGAAAATATGAAGAATTCAAGGCTTATGTGATCTCAGTTGGAGTTCCAGACTGTTTGGATGAAATCTGAGGTGAATATGCCAATGACCCAGGCACCTGTGCCTTAATCAACGATCCTAATCGAGGTCCAAGATTCAAATGGAGGAATAAAATCCTTTGGTATAAAGGAAGGATCTACTTAATCCCAACATCTAGGTTCAAAACCAAGGTGTTGATAGAATCTCATGATTCCCCAACCGCAGGACATGTAGGTTTTTTCAAAACTTACTACAATGCCAAGCAATCCTTCTACTGGAAGGGGATATATAAAGACATTCAGAAGTAAATAGCTGATTATGACACATGTCAAAGAAACAAAAGAGAAAATGTTGTGACTCCCAGGCTACTCCACCTGCTTCACATTCCAAACTAGAAGTGGGAAGAAATCTCTATGGATTTTATTGAAGGGTTACCCATATCCGAAGGCAAGGAAAAAATCTTTGTGGTAGTGGATCGATTAACAAAATATGCACATTTTATGGGTATTAAGAAAATTGACTCTGCTAAACAAATCGTTGAAGTATTTTGTAAAAATATTTACATATTACAAGGATTCCAGAAAATCATCATCAATGACAGAGCTTCCAAATTCATAAACAATTTTTGGAAGGAATTCTGCAAACAAATTGGGATAACTCTTAACATGAGCTCAACCTATCATCCCCAAACAGATGGACAGACAGAATTTGTTAACAAATGTTTGGAATCCTATCTCCATAGTTTCGTCACTGACAAGCTGAACAAATGGTTGCAGTGGCTACATCTTGCAGAATGGTGGTATAACTCCACCTATCATACATCCACCAAGATGACACCTTTTCAAGCATTGTATGGTTATGCGCCTCCTAGATGGAAGGAAATTGTTCAAGGTGATGCAAAAGTACCTACAGTAAAGATTCAACTCGAAGAAAATCAGAGAATAATGTAAGTACTCAAGGATAATTTAACTATGGCGCAAACTCGTATGAAGCAACAAACAGATCTACATAGAACGGGACGAGAGTTTGAAGTAGCAGATTGGGTATTTGTGAAACTTCATCCATAAAAGTAATTGTCACTTAGGAAACAAGGGAAGAATAAACTAGCTCCCATTTTAATGGACCATATCAAATTATCAGAAAGATTATCCCCGTAGCATACGAATAGAAGTTACTGTATAAGAGTCAAATTCACAACGTTTTTCATGTCTCGAATCTTAAAAATTTATTGGGTCAACATCAAACTGCTCAGATGACACTTCCTACCTTGGACAAAGAAAGAAAACTTGTATTAAAACCAGAATCCATCATCAACAAAAAACACGACTTTATGAAGAGTCATGATAGGAATCTCGTCAAAAACATTATAAGCGGGATTTCCAAATGCAAAATTCATTCAAACATTTTTTATACATATATAATTTTTTTTTAATCTCAGATATTTTTCACTTCTTATTCGCTCCACTATTACTATTAAATATTTGGCATATGTATAGCCTCATGAATTGTCCCAAAATGAAGACTATCTTACAAAACATATGAAAGGAGATTAAACATAATGAGTACCATGCATGTTGGGCCTATGGATAGTATGGTAGAATTCAATCAGAATTATGCCCAAGTATAGAGAAGAACTAAAGGAGAAGAAGAAGGAGCTATGAAAGAAGTAGCGATAGAAAAGAAAGAAGAGAAATGAAGCTACGACAGAGGAAGTGAAAGGAGGGAAGAAGAAGAGGAAGAGGCGCCAGAAGAGGAAGTTGCACCAGAAGAGGAAGTCACGACAAAAGGAAGGAGTGCGATAAGGGAAGGTATGACAGAATATCGGCAGCAGAAGGCGTGCAAGTAGCATAACAGCTGGAAAATGACAGTAAGGCGTAATGCTTAGAAAGTGGCAGGCCTTAACGATCGTGGGTACGAGTTCAGCTAGAGTCGACGAAAACCGCATGCATGAAGGCATCTCTGTAAGTCAGGTCATTGGTGCCTCCTGTTAGATGTTACTAAAATAAGAAAAACAACTGTTTGGTTGGGTATATGAAGTTAGCTGAGAAAGCGACATAAAACGAGTATGTAATGAGTATGTAATCGAGTCTGTATAGAGTTTGTATCAAGTATGTATTGAATTTGTATCAAGTCTGTAATGAGCCTATAAAAGAAGGAACCCAAGTTGTATGATGGTTAGCCTCTCTATGGTTAGCTCTAAATTGTTAGACTATGAAGTTATACTTTGATTTGATTAGACAAATAATTTGTAGCTGAGTGCGCAAAAGAGTAGGAAAGGTTGAGTTGATCCAAGCTGTGTGCAGATCATTAGTATAGAAAAGTAGGAAGAGAGTAGAGAGAAGATCAGAGAGCATGAGATGGATGAAGAGTCTATAAATATAGATAAGAAGATATGGAATAGAGTCTACAGCTTAGTGCGTAGACGAAAGGTGCCTATATTTCCTCATGCAAGATGAAGAGCGCCTTGTGGTTTTTTCCCAGATGGGTTTCCACATTATATTCTATGTATATGTGTGAATGCTAAATGTGTTTGATTTACTTGTGGAAATGTTGCATTGAATGAATGATTATAGATTTTCTTACAGATGAATAGATGTATATCAGACGCATTGTATTAGTTGGATATGATTATGTTGCACAACCACTGTTGATATAATAGGTTGCACAAGAGAAGTTGGGTTACAGCCTAACTGTTGGATGACAGTAAACACAAATAATACACCCATTGTCTTTGTTGAGATACTTGGTAAAAGGGCCAAGGTACCAGAAATACCCCACCTAGTTGCGGAAACATTGTTCTAGAAGTTACCCATCCAATCTGATATATATTGAGTGAGACTGCATCTGCGTTGTAGGTGTTGCTGACTGAGCTCTAGCTCTGCTTTGTCGAGCTGATATATTGGGATTTGTTGTGCTAAGAAGAAGGGATTGAACTTGGGTTAGGACCCTCAAAGGAAGGAGAAAATCCAACAAATGGTTCCATTCCTGGGACTCCAATCAATTTTGTGAGGGATATATTGTGGCAACCAACAAAACCGGAGATCCAAGATTGGGTGGAGTTCAAAGAGTTAGAATTCGCACAAAAAGAAAGTGAAGGATCTCAGTAGAGCCCAACTGAGTGGTTGGGCCGGTACATATATATGGACATCCACGAGATTTTCTTTTCCAAGTTTCCCAATGTGTTGCATGAGTGGTTGTCTTAGTTGGAAACCCAACAACGAAATTTTCAAGGAGGAGAACCAAGGGGGTGGAATCCTCAATTGATTGAGCGACTGGAAAGAGTAAGTAACCCTGTGTCGAGGGATGTGGAATTTTGGATAGATAGTATATTGAAGGGATACATTATTGCGTTTGTTTTTGACACAATAACCTCATATAGTGAGGCAGAGCGGAAATTTTTTCAAGGACCATGCGGTAGATATCTGTCATCTTTAAAGACGTGGATAAAAATGCTTGTATGTGAAAAGGGTATTATGCGAACGTGATAAGACTGTGTATCAATAGAGTGGGTATGTCTCATCAAAACTTTGTGAAAAATGACGCACACTGAATTGAAATGTTCCTAGGAGATAGTGGAACTGAACTAAAGTCGGGCTTTTTAAGAAGCGACACAATATTTAGATCCGACAAGCGAAGAAAGACTCTGTTAGGAAGAGGGAGTTGTAGCATGAATAAAGAAGAAGAAGTTTATGGTCTTGTGTCATACATAGACAAAGGGTCTTGCGATAAAGAAGAATAATTTAAGAGTAAGTGGAAATCTGTGGTGAGAATATTTCAATTCAAAAAGTTTCAAACCTTTTAAGCAGGCTCATCCTCAGGAGAACAAGAATCTCACTCAGGTTCATCCTCAGGAGAAGAAGAATAATAACAGCCGATCTTTGAAGGAGACGAAGAATCAAAAGAGTTGACTGAAGCTCTATATCGAGAACGTGGTTACAACTCGCCTACAACACCGCACACATCACCAGAGGTCATATCTAGAGACTTATCTCCAAGTGCATTTTTAAATACAAGTAGTACTAACGTTGTAAATATCGGACAAGGGAGTCCAACTAGCTAAAATTTTGTTATGAATATACCAACAGTAAATTCAATGGTTGGAGCTTACATTCAGTTACCAATATTCAATGGAAATGGGTTGGAGGACCCAGAACAACATTGGTTCCTATGTGAAGCTATGTGAACTGTGAGACAAATCCAGTATGAGAACATCAAGAAAGCACAGATGATCACGAATCTGTGAGGTCGTGCGCTTGACTGGTACATGAAATTTTCCATAGTGCCAGTCGGAGTTGTCCAAAAAATGCTCGACAAGATTCGAGTGGGCATGATAGATGAGTTTAGGAAGCCAAAGTATGAATCTCAATGCATTACTGAGATCAAAGAAATTAAGCAGCTACCGACAAAATCTGTCTGGGACTTTGACCATATATTTAAAACATTAATTGCCAAATTAAGCTTCCAAATGTTATACGTACAAGATAAGGAATGGTTTATTGCCTCCTTGATGCTGCACATCTGAACCCCATTGATGCAACAGAATATTGTGTCGCAGACATAAGCTCTATAGATAGCAATGAAGTTAGAATCCTCGTCGATTGGAAATAGTAACATGGGAATGATGCAAATTCAGCTGTAGTTGGAAAACCTTACAGTGTATCTCTGAGACATTAAGAGAGGCAAGGACGTTCAAGAAGAACTATGGTGTACAAGATACAAAACATACAGACACCATAAAGACAATTGCTCGGCACTCATGAACTATGTTTCGACAGGAGCACTGAACCTGATAAACAACAAAGGGATGCCTTGGTGTAGAATATGCTAGACTAAGGGCCACACGTCTGAAGAATGTATGTATTTACATAAGATTGTAAGTGCACCACCTAGTTTGTATTGTAAATTGTGTAAATCAACAGGTCATGATCAAAAAGACTGCAGATCACTTCAGATGCTACAGGAAAATATGGTGGATACCTACTTGATGAAAATGATGAGCAGATGCAAGTTGAATGAGCGTATCCTTAGTATCATCCTGCTCAATATCCACCACCACAATATCAACAACCACAGTACCCTTAACCGCAATACCAGCAGAATAAGTATCGAAAACAATAACAATACCCTCTACAAACGGGGTGTGGAAATTTTCGAGGTCGAGGACAAAAACTAGGAGGAGGAGGATTTGGTCATGGAAGAGGCCAAGTCATTTGTTATAATTGTGGGCATCCATGAAATTTTTCCTAAGATTTATAAAGTGCTGCAAAAACATGTACATATTATAAAGCATTTGATCACACTGTTGATTAGTGTCCGCAACTAAATGCGAAATGGTAGGCTCAAACTGTCATAAATCCCAATCCTATATAGAATTAGAACCCGAACCCCAACTAGAACAATCAGATGATTTCCGTCGAGCCGAGAGAACCTCATGTTTTTGTGGTTACAAGAAGAGGTGTTGCGACAAGTGTAGACTAGAATACACATCAAGGACAACCGCAGGTGAGACCCATGGAACAGAATACAGCTCTGTTATATGTACAGAAGGAGAAATAAGTCTTCATGGATGTACAACTAGAGTTTGTTGATTCTAATCAACCGTCAACATTTGGACAAGCCAAGACCATGCCCGAACGATTTGAATAGCTAATCAGGAAGCAACCAATGAAAAAGGTTAGCAAGCTTAAATATTTTTTCAAAAGTTGTTTAACACTAATCAATGATAAATATGTTGTCACCGAATTGGAAACACCGATAGAAGAAATTCCAGATGACCCGCGACTTGAAAAAAGAGTTAACCATATCAAGAAAAGATTGAAAATAGGACGAGAACTACGAATGACTGCGCATATAGGATACTGTGATATGGATTATATCATATTAGATTTGGGCTCAGATGTTAACATATTGACAAGACAAACATGGGAGATCATGAATAAACCTCGACTAGACTGGTCTTCCATTCAATTAAGGCTTGTGAACCAGTCAAAGGTTTTATTAATTGATAGATTAACTCAAGTACATGTAGAATTCGAAGGCTTAAGAACATATGCAGACTTTGAAGTAATCAACATTGTCGATAACACAAATCCATACCCTACACTTCTGGGAATCGACTAGGAAATAGACAACCAAACCATTATAAATTTCAAGAAAAGTATCTTATCATTTGAAGATTTTGAACGAAGGGTGGTTGCGCTAATCAATCTACTTGAAGGGCAGAGATATGTCGAGCACGTAAATAGTGAAGGTCAAGGAAATTACCTAGATCAGTTGTATAATATCATGTCTTCAAAAGAATATTATATCAATCCAACAACTGATTGAAAATAGAGTTGGCGGAGTGTAAGTTCTTGCACATTCGAATCAGGTGATGCCCTTGAAAATTGGAGGAACAAGTTACACGAAGTCTCCATGAGAAGATGCGCACGAATCACAAGATATGTTTAAAGGGTAGGAGCTGAAGTAAGCGAGTTGCCTACATATGAATTATTTCCCAACCTTGTGTCTTTTCTAGTGGATTTTGAAGAAAAAGTTACGTAATTGCAGCGATTGCCCACCTTGTACTTTGTACTGAAAGCTATGCCCTCTAGATGGTGGGGTACACATAAATAGTCTATCTTCGAATGGCCACAATGTAGAAGATTAATGGAGATCAAATTTGGAGTAGAGATCCATTACACTGATCAAAAGTATACAGGACTGAAAAATCCTGTGGAACATATTGAGCATTGTCGCAAGAAATGGCAATAATATCCGTGATAGGAGTGGGTTCATCAATTGATCCACACATTAGTGGAAATGCAAAAATGAACTCTCTATTGGGAAACTTTAGTTACAATCTTCACCCAGACATTTGAGTTCACAAGTGAACATCCAACAATCGACGTTGCGCTACAAATAATGAGGGAAAATATATTTGAAGAAATATCGGTCGCAACTACCAATTAAAATCAATGTAGCACATCATTCCACCACTAGATGGAATGTTTCCAACCAAAATTGTCATCATCCTTGACTTACCACCACCTACCATGGTTAAGTAATTAAGAGCAGCATTAGGACACACAGGATACTAAAGAAAGTTTATCAAGGAATACACGGAGGTGACTTCCTTGATGGAGAGACTGCTGAAAAAAGACACTAAGTTTCAATGGACAAACGAATGTCAAGAAATTCTAGATAAGCTAAAAAACAAGATGGCTACTGCGCCAATACTTGTAATTCCAGACTGGAAAAAGAATTTCATGTTCATGTCGATGCATCGTCTATTGCGCTCAGTGTGGTACTGACGCAGCCAAGGGAAGGAGCGATTGATCACCCCATTGCTTTTGCTAGAAGGAAGTTATCAACTATAGAGAAACATTACACCACAACAGAGAGGAAAGGGCTAGCGATGGTGTATGCATTGCAAAAATTTATACATTATTTGCTTGGTGGACATTTCAAGATGTACACTAACCATTCCACGCTGAAATATTTAGTCAATAAGCCAATGTTGGGGGGGTGAGATCTGTCGGTGGCTTCTCATCTTCCAAGAATTTAATTTCAAGATAATTGTTAAACCGGGTTGGTTGAATTTGGGACCATACCACCTCTCAAGAATTAAAAGTGGAGAAGAACCTACTAGTTTGGAAGATAATATTCCTGATGCACAACTCTTTGCGATAACTGTGTTTGATGATCAATATAAAGATATTATACACTTTCTGAGTACAAATTTTGTGCTAATTGAATTTACAATGACGTAGAAGAAATAGTTAGTAGTGCAAGCCATATATTTCCAGTTGATTGTTGGACATTTGTATAAACTGGGCCCTAATGAGATACTCCAACAATGTGTTTTGGAGCACGAGCACCCAATGATATTAAGTGAAGCACATGTTGGTGTAGCAGGAGGCCACTATGCAGGAAAAGCGACCATGAGGAAGATATTGCAAGCAGGGTTATGGTGGCCCACCATGCATGCGGATGCTCGGGATGATTGTTGTAGCTGTGATATCTATCAAAGAATTAGGAATTCGTCCCAAAGAGATGAAATTCCATGACAGGAATTTGATAAATGGGTTGTTGACTTCGTAGGACCTATCAGTCGAGTAGGGAAGCGCACCAGAGCAAGGTATATTATCACTGCGTCTGATTATATGACTAGATGGGTAGAAGTTGTGCCAGAAAAGGATTGTACTGTTGCGACAACCGCGAAGTTCTTATTTGAAAATGTTGTGACAAGGTTCGGTTGCCCAAATATTTTTATCAGCGATCAAGGTACGCATTTTGTTAATCAATTTATTGAAGAACTAATTGATGAATTCTAGATACAACATAGAAGAACTACTGCATATCATCCTCAAGCAAATGGAGTTGTCGAAGCATTTAACAAGATTCTAGAAAATGCGCTTACAAAAGTTTGCAATGCACGAAGGGATGACTGGGATCAGAAGATCTCTGTAGTACTATGGGCATATCACACAACATGTAAGAAGTTGACAGGTCAGACACCATTTAGGTTGGTATATGGACAAGAAGTTGTCATGCCTATGGAATATATTGTACGAGGATTGAGAGTCGTCTCGATCATGGAAATGACAGATGTGGATGCTGTGGAAGAAAGATTGCTTCAACTAATCCATTTGGAGGAAGAATGATTTGTTGTAGGATTTCACCAAAACGTAGAAAAGCAAAGGTAAAATGTATGGCACGATAGACACATTAAGAGAAATCATTTTGAAGTTGGAGGTCTTTCTCTTATGTACGATAGTAAATTTTTCAAGCATCTAGGAAAGTTGAAAACACATTGGTTAGGGCCATATGTCATTAAGGAAATCAGTGATGGAGGAGTAGTTAAGTTAGAGAAATTAGATGGTACAGAGGTGAGAGGGATCATTAATGGGAGCCGATTGAATCCTTATTTTGATAACTGCGACTAGGTCGCAAAGCAAAAAAAAGAAGAAAAAAAGGAGTAAAGTTATATCGACTTGGAATCTTGCGAAGATTAGAAATATTCAACAAAGGCAATTGGCCTATTGCAGGATGGAAACCCTATTGGGAAGGGAAAAATAAGTCGCAAGGAGTGTGACCATAAGTGTAAGGAAAGGAAATGTGAGTTGCAAGGAGTGTGACCAAAAGAGTAAGAAAAGGAAATGTAAATTGCAAGGAGTGCGACCATACGTGTAGGTGAAGGAAATGCAAGTTGCAAGGAGTGCGACGAAAAAAATAAAAATAAAAAAATGAAAGAATGCAAAATCTAGGTCGCAAGGAGCGCGACAAGAAGTTGATGGAGCTTGAAAAGAGAAGTGGATTTACCAAATGAAAAAAACATCGATAGGAAATGATGTAACAATGGGCACAATAATTGAGAAACTTGTTGGCAAGATAGTTGTCATTCATTGAATTGGAAATATCGATAGAATTGGGTAGTGTACTTTGTGATCATGCCTACCATAAATGACAATAATTTCCTTTAAAGATGCCAGCTAATTGATGGTGTGCTGAAAAGCTCCTTAAATGATACAAATTTTCAACCCATGAGGGTGAAAGGATGGATTCCTTTCTAATTGAATACATGCTCGTGTGAAGGACAACTGTCGAAAAGTTGTTGTTTCATATTACACTTTGCGTCCACACTCATAGTCATTATACCTAGAGAAGAGAAGAGTGTTTATTCTCTGCAACTCAAAGAGCTGAAACCAATTCATGGTTATTTCAATATCAAGTGTTAGTCCCACTATGGAACCTAAAGTTGGACCTACATCACCTACCCCTATTATGGAAGATAATGTAGGATATATTCCCCCAAAGAAGCATCCTAACCTAGCTGTTGGACAAGTTCCACCTCGACCGTCAGAAAAACGCATAGTAGAGGAACCAAGACTATCACTAGCTTCAATAGGAAAGCCGATAATGAAGAAACTGAGAAAGGAAAAAGAAATAGCAATGCCACCAGTCGATGAAAAACAAGAATACTTTGAAACCAAAAACTTGTTGCCACCATATATTCCACCGAGGAGGATGGATGCACCACATGTTCGCATCCCAAGCAAGAATTGTGTTGCACTGCTAGCACCCAAACTACCCAAAGGAATTAAAGTACTGCAAGATATCATTCCACATTTACACAGGTTATCCTTTGAAGAGCATGCAATAAACAAACTAAGAGCTTTGGATAGAAAGAATTATATGAAACTGGTGAAAGATATGCTTGAATCACCAAACCATTTCGTTGCAATGAAATAGGTGAAAGGACTGGAACAATCTGGTTTACTATCATTACTATTCATGCCACACTTCGATCGAAGTGCATAAGTGAAAAATTATGTAAAGTAGCTACTGGTAGTATTTCATGGAAGATCCCGGTGGCTAGACAAACCATAATCGGTTGATGTTGACCTAATTTCAATAATTGCAGGTCTACCACGAGTGGGAGAAGACCTAGTATCAATTTTGGAAAAGGACAAAGACCCGGCTATGATTGCAAAGGTTAAACATAAGTACGACCTGGCCAGGGCTAGTAGAGGATTCTCAATGTCATCCATTAATGACCCTGTTGTTCGGATGGCAACAAAGATATTGTCATGCAAAGTGTTGCACACATCGCTTCCAAACCAATGTATTGCAGGTGCAGTGATGCTAGCTACACTCTGTGCAGAAGTCCAGGTCAATTGGCCACAAGTTTTGCTCAACGAGTTGTTACAAGATGTAGCCTCATTGCAGGAAGAAGGTATTGCTTTCTATTTCTCTTGGTTGTTGATCTTAATTTCATTTGTTGTTTGGTTTGAGCTGACAGACTACCAACCAATAGATTTATCTGTTAGCTGCAAAGGAGCAAGATACCAGAACCTCTGGTTCTCGACATACAAGAACAGGAAAACAAATAGTAAAATTGAATTTTTTGTACATAGTGAAGCCTTAAAGCGTATAGTGAAGTACTGAGTGAGACTTAATGTGAACACTATTTCTTTATTTAGACGAATTATCATATTTCAAATTGGTCCACAATATATTGGCATCCAACCAAAGAGGGACCCAAATTGCCAGTGGTTGGTGACGCAATTTGTATTGACGGAAGATGACTTAGAAACCTTTATCTGCGATTGGCCACAATAATGGCGCCAGCAAGCACTAGAATCTCAAACAAAGGAGAAGGAGGTCAATGAGGACAAAATCCCAGGAAATACAAGCAAGGTAGGGATCCAGGCAAGACTAAGTCCAATCTACCTCCTCAAGAGCCATCACTGGAAAAACAAAAACAATAGGGAGAGCAAGATGGAACATAACAAAGGGAACCTAAGCGCAAGAAATGGAAGTCTAATAAGCAAGCCAATACCTTCCACATGGATGATGAAGAGTTCGTAGCATTAGTAGAAGCACTACAAGAAGCTGCCCAAGCAAGTTTACATGATCTCGACAGGAAACAAAATGATTTTACTACTATGATTACAGAGATGTTGAATGAACTGAGTAAGATTATTGAAGAATTTAAAATTGTAGTGGATCGTGCGCCCCAAGTACCAGAGTCACAAGAATATCCAGGTCCTTCTGAAGTGCTGGAACCCTAGAGACCAATGGCGGACCACCCAATAAGGGTACAAATTCCAGGAGAAGTACTGGATTTGGGAACTTAGAGTCCAATAAAGTCACCAAAAGTGTTGGTTAGGTACTCATATATTTTTCGAAGATGCGAACGATGGAAGTATATTCCTTACAGAAAGCTACAGTCGCATAAATTAGAGTAAGAGAAAGTGCCCTCACTAAACAGATGAAGCAATTCGAGAAGCTTATTAACAAAATAAAGGCAAATATGTAAAAGACCAAGCACAAAGTAAAGGCAAGAAAATAAAGTAAACTAAAACTTGAGAATATCATAAACCTGGATTGTTCGAATCTTGAAGATGCTGAAATCACACCGAAAATGCAGGTCGAAGACAAGGTCATTCGACTTGGCAAGACAATGACTGATCTTAGGAATAGGGTTACTCAACTTCAAGAGAAGGTAAAACCAAGCACACCTCCAAAAGTGTTA
The DNA here is from genome assembly GCA_001517045.1 of Pseudotsuga menziesii. NCBI lineage: Eukaryota > Viridiplantae > Streptophyta > Pinopsida > Pinales > Pinaceae > Pseudotsuga > Pseudotsuga menziesii. The sequence continues at coordinate 379,462 of LPNX010922304.1, read as the reverse complement.
GAGAAAAGAAGATAGGTAGCAGTTGAAGCTACCAAGAAGATAGAAGAAGCAGAAGAAATATGTGCCAAGGTTGTCGACCAAGTCTCTCAGACTTGGGAAGCCCTAATGGATGATGAGCAATCATAGAAGATTGCAAATGAGCTAACTATGTTTGAAGTAAACATTATGCAAGTAAGGAATGATATGAAGAAGTTGCCCTTAGCATATAAAATGGCTAAGGAGATGGACATGAGAAAATTACAACAATAAATAATAGTGTTGCACACACAACATCGGTAGTGTGAGGAAAAGGTGGAAGAGCTACAGGCTGAAGCGGAAAAAGTTACAGGTATCATTCAGCTTGTACATAAGAAGGTACATGACCTAGCGAAATCAGTGGAGAAGGTCATGTTGGAACATGTCAGTTCCGACCTGGTGGAGTAGTTGCATAAGAAAGAAGAAGAAGTGCACATAGAATCAGAGAGAGTGGTGAAAATCATGGAATATTTTCAAAGCAAAATCAACGCAAGTAAAAACATGGAGGAATAGCTTCGAGTGGTTCAGGACGAGCCACGGGTGAGCGTTGGGGACCTGTTGGGCCTAGGGATAGTAAGGTAGAATTCAATCAGAATTATGCATAAGTATGGAGAAGAGCTAAAGGAGAAGAAGAAGGAGCTATGACAAAATTAACGACAGAAAAGCAAGAAGAGAAATGAAGCTATGACATGAGAAGTGAAATGAAGGAAGAAAAAGAGGAAGATGCGCCAGAAGAGGAAGCTGCGCTAGAAGAGGAAGTCATGATAGAAGGAAGGAGTGCGACAAGGGAAGCTACGATAGAATATCAGTAGCAGAAGGCGTGCAAGTAGAATAACGACTATAAAACGATAGTAAGGAGTAATACTTAGTAAGTGACAGGCATCAACGATTGTGGGTATGAGTTTGACTAGAGTCGACGGAAACCGCATGCGTGAAGGCATCTCTGTAAGTCAGGTCGTTAGTGCCTCTTGTTAGGTGTTACTAGAATAGGAAAGACAATCTGTTGGTTGGATATAGGAAGTCTATTAAGAAAGCAACAGAAAACAAGTCTGTAATGAGTCTGTATCGAGTCTGTATTGAGTATGTATAAGGTATGTATTGAATATGTATCAAGTCTATAATGAGGATATAAAAGAAGGAACCCAAGCTATATGCAGGTTAGCCTCTCTATGATTATCCTCTCTATGGTTAGCTTTGAATTGGTAGACTCTGAAGTTAGACTTTGATCAGACAAAGAATTTGCAATTGAATTCGCAAAAGAGTAGGAAAGGTTGAGTTGATCCAGGCTGTGTGTGGATCATTAGTAGATCAAAGTAGGAAGAGAACAAAGAAAATATCAGAGAGCATGAGAGGAAGGAAGAGTCCGTAAACATAGAGAAGAAGATATGGAACCAAGTCTGTAGCTTAGTGCACAGACGAAAGGTGCCTATATTTTCTCATTCCAGATGAAGAGCGTCTTGTGGTTTTTTCCCGGATGGGTTTCCACATTATATTCTATGTATATGTGTGAATGTTGAATGTGTTTGATTTACTTGTGTATATGTTGCATTGAATGAATGATTATAGATTTGCTTACAAATGAATAGATGTATATTAGTCGCATTATATTAGTTGGATATGATTATGTTGCACAACCACTGTTGATATAATAGGTTTCACAAGAGAACAAATAATCAACCCACAGTCTTCATTGAGATCCTTGGTAAAAGGGCCAAGGTACCAGAAATCCCCCACCCAACCGCGGAAATGTGGTTCTGGCAGTTACCCATCCAAACTGAGATATTTCTGGTGAGATTGCATCTGCGTTGCAAGTGCTGTCGACTGAGCTCTGTTTTGTCGGGTCGATATCTTGGGCTTTGTTGCGCTGAGTAGAAGGGACTGAACCTGGGTCAGGACCCTCATACGAGGGAGAAAATCCAACAATTACCCTGATGGGAATTATTCAATTGTCTAACTGTATAGGATAGACATGTGTATTATGTTGTTGCAATCCTATCAAAACTTTGCTCCATTGCATGCTCATCTTTTCGTTCTAGTTGTCACTTTTCTATTGAACCAACTAATATTGTTGGAAAGGGAGTATGCTTTAGTGCTAGAAAACTGGGAAATTGTTATAGCTATAGGTTTTTTACCTTGGCTTGAAGGTACTAGTTGTCTCTACCTACTCAATTATCCTCTCATTAACTACCTCCAAGACTACTTCTAGCAATATTGCCTTGGTTTTATACTTACTTATCTACTCCTTGTATACCTCCAAATGCCTCCGAGTGTTATCCATATCCCTATCACAATTAAATTCCCATCTTTTTTTGAACTCTTCTATTTGTTCTAAAGCCTACGTCACTATCTCTGTCCCTTCATCAAATAATCTCTCACACCTGTGCAAATAATTACAATAACATGCCTCCCTAATATACTTTGAACATTTCATAATACTTCAATATGGTAACACTACAATCCTGTAGCTGCGAAAATACATTGACTCTATGAAAAAGAAACAATAGCCAAATGAAACCAATGATTCTCTAGATTTCCATAACCCTCAAACCAGAGGTAAGCTAGGAAATACCATAACCGAGAAAGGTTAAGGGAAGAGACCCAATACCAAAGACTAGTAGTATGACCTCTCAAACAACAAGTAACATGGACACAGACAAACCTAGGACCAACGAAACATACCTCAGACTTGAAAGCAATAGAAATATCCCCATACTCAAAACTAACATAATTGAGTCAGGCTTCCAAGGTTACACAAAGCCAAGCCTAATTAAAATAAAAAAGGGCAATTGAACTAAGATGCAACTAGACCATAAGTAAGAACAATAGAGTGAAAAAATTATCTTAAAAAAGAACTTCAAACCTATTATCTCCACAACAAAGTGCCAACTTGTAGCCATCTTCAAACCTACAAGTAGAGACTAGAACTCGTGCTTACTAGAAACCATAAGCACTCAACAAGAGCTGCAGATAAAACAAAGCTAATAATAAGAAAATCATAACAATGAATTCCCACATGCTTGATGAATGAAATAGAGTGTCTCCATTGAAGCACTCAAATTGTACGAGAGAGCAAGCATGGTGGAGCGTGTGATTTAACTCTCGAACATTCTCGATGGGTACTAAATGACACATGTCCATGTTCATATGTGATTGTGATGAACGATAAAACTTAGAGGATGGATGAATATCCCTCCTGCCCCCCTTTTCAAGTATTTGACCTTGGCATAGATGTATACTTTGGTTTGCTTAGGAATCAAAGACCATTTTTTAATCTTAATAAACAAGAAAACATTGCACCTCATATAGTGTCTTCATTATAGCTCGAATGCACAACATAATTCTTCTTAGAAGAATCTTTTTTAGAAGGCTTATTCCTAGGAGATCTCTCTTGGTGATCATGGAGTCTCTAATAATTATTAAAGTTTCAATTCTTTTTTACTTTATTCTATTTGGTCTCTTCCAAAGTGCTAACATTTCTTCATAATTGTTAGTCACCAAACCCTAAACAAAAATGTGTTCCTCATTTCCCTTGAAATCATAAAACACCCCACACCAAGTGCCCCAAATCAAAATCACATTTATCATACTAAATTACATACATTATTAATTACACAAAATTACAAAGGTTAAAAAAACAACTCTATTTTATAATCTATTGTATAAACAGATAATAAAAACCACATATATCATAATAAATTGCATACAATATTAATTATGGTTATAGTTAACAATATATTCTTAGGAATATTTACTTGGATTGTGTGTTTTAAAATGTATTGTCCACTTTAATTTATTAATATTTTGGCTTACATCTATTTTATTATTTTATTTTTATTTTTTGTTATCTTGTTCTATATTTATATTATAATTTGTTTATTTAATTTCTTTACATAATATAGAAAAGTTAAAATTAAAAATAAACACAAAATATAAAAATTTGTATGAAAATAAGGACTTTCAATTTTCCTATAAAATTTAGGTTATAAAATTTAGGTTAAAAAATGGGATTCTTTGTAATATGAGTCCATAGAATGGTGTCTCACTTTTTTATTCAAAAGCAAAAACATTTTCTTGCAATTTAAAGAATTAAAAAAAAGAGTCATAAGAATTTAGAATTTAAAAAAAGAGTCATTACAAGACATTTATCTTTTATACTTTAACCTTCAAAACTTTGAAGGCCAAAACCCATCAAGATATAACTTGATACAAAATATTAACTATAAAGAATCTAAAAACCAACAAAATTGCTTACTAAAACAATCCGTCATACTCTTAGCTTCAAGGTAATAAAAGCAAAAAGGCTAGTAACCAGACAAAGTATATCAGCATAACATGAAAGACTAAAGACAAAGAGATCAAAAGATAGCTTCAACTCCTTCATGGATAATGGAGCCTTCCATAAATTCTTCAAAGTGCATATAACCTTCATCACATTGAACTGTGTTTTTTGATAGATGATCCGCTTCCATGTTGTAAATTTTGGAAATGTGAGAAAGAGAAATTTGATTGAATAAGCCAATCAAATATTGAAATCTGCTACATTAATGGCGAAGTTGAATTACCTGAAGATTATATCTGCCCATAGCCCATTCTATGATAACATTGGAATCACCATAAATAGTTACTGAATCAATCCCACTTGTTGTTGCAAAAAGAAGAACTCCCCACAACCCTAACAATTTTTCCTTGGTGTTGCTACCATTTCCACTTCCCATCCATATCTAAAAAATATGATCTTTATTGATCATGAGTACCATACCACTACCATAATATACCTCCATTGAAGAACAAACAACATAAGTGAAGGAAAGAACATGTAAAGAATCAACTTTCTGCACCTTAGACTTATGTTTATTGAAATATTCCCTATAAACATTGATACTTTTGATGCAACATTGATTGAGATTTGGCATGAGATTTTAAAAAAATACCTTGTTTCGCATGTTCCAAATTGACCGATTTATAAAGATATGCAGCATCTTGTGTCTTCTTTAAAAAAGAAACCAATTCCTGAAACTTTCATCCAGGTTGGATTCACCCCAGGTAGAACTAATATTTAAATCTCCACATACTAAAAGCCACATATCTATTAACATATATGATAATTTTAACTTTTAATTGTTTTTTATGTGATATTTTTTAACAAAAGCAGGTAGAGAATTTATATGAAACAGTTGAAAAAGATATCCAAAATTAAATACTAGTCACCTTGCTAAAGACGAGAGACAAAAAACAAACTTATTTTCTATAACTCCCCTACTTTGAATATAGTTAATTTTTTTTTCCCAGTTGTAACAAAACTTCTAATACTATAGATGCAAATATATTGTCCTACTAAAACGATGTAGTTGTAATACATAACATAATCCAAAAGAGAGAACCAACTAGAAACTTCTAGGACTATCTTCAACTAGCTTGACTGGAGGAATCCAAGTCGATAAGTTCTTTGGAAGGAATACTGACTGAACCTTCTGCTAGAACCCTATGTACTTATGGGAAATGGCCCCGACAATGACTTTTCTAAGCTAAATTAAGCAATTTATCCATTTCTTCCAATAGTTTATCTTCCTGACCACCTTTCACTCCGACATCATCCTCGACCTCGTCCATTCGGGTATCCAGGAGAGAAATGTGGTATGATATTTGGCGTGTGGCTTAAACCATTCTATCTTAAAGAGGTTGTATAATTCTTAGCATGGCCTTGACTTTGCTAAGCTTGGCTCGAATCTATCGCACTTCTTTATTCCAACATGACTAAGTACCTTTGGTAAATTCTCCCTTCATAGTCCAACCAAACGAAAGTAATATGCCCTAAATTAATCAACCACAAGAATAAAGAGTAGATGTAATAGAAACAAAACACTAGAAGGATACACTACTATGAGAGTAAAGTGAGGTCCCTTTGAAGCTAAGGATGAATTTGAACATAAAACACCTTTATCAAAGGATACCTGGCATTGAGTATCCTGTAACAACGTAATTTGTGACCGATGGGTGAGTCTGGGAGCTAACACCACTCCTGAAGCAAAACTTCTCACCAAATTCCCTCCATAAGAGCCATAATACAAGCCCAGAAGGAACGTAGAGCCAAAACTGGGTAGAAAACAAAGCATGTAATGTAAGCCCCAAAGCTCATAAATCCCATTGACCTCTCAAGGAGCAATGAATTCAAGCAACCATAATGCCCAATGTGCAAGTGAAGGGAAGGAATATGGGGAGGAGTCTCCACACAAAGGGAAGCTAAACGGGGCATGAAATGCCTCAAGAACCTTTTAGGGGCTAAGTGCCCTTTCGAAACGATGGCATGTGGTGGAAATAATTAATTCCATGGTTAGTCCTGCCAAAGCGAAAAAGTTATGGAATCCACCTTCGGTGGGGAGAACCATCTTGTTGAATACAAATGCTTTTGTCAAAGGAAGCCCCTTGATTTCCTATGGTGTCAGTAAGATTATTGTTTTGCTATTTGATGTGCATTAGACTTAGTTCCTTAATCTCCTTAAGAAATTGAAGGGATTTCTTTTGGATCCCTCTCTGGGTGGTCTCATCTTTACTTAATCCCATCATGGTAGAAAAATGACAAGCAAGGAATCTCCAAAGACAATCACTTTGTGCACTTGAAGAGATGTAAGATACTCTGCTCCCATCATCAAAGTGAGCCATTCTCCTTGATTATTAGTGGACATGCCTAGACCTCAAGTGAAAGTATTCACAATTATCCCTCTAGGGTTCAACACGACTCTTTTGTTATATATGTGATATTAATAATAATCACAAATCTTATCATGAAAATAATATATCTAGTGATTAGGATTTGGTTTCACATTAATATTCTTTACCTTTGCCTTTTTATTTTTTTATTATCAAAAAGTGAATTAATTAATTAAAAAGATTATAAAAATATCTATTACAATTGTTATTTACATGATATATTATTACCCAATTTTAAAATACAGGTAGTTGTAAATTATATTCTACTAATGAGGATATTAAAAATAATTCCACATATTCCATAATTTTCATATTAATATTATTTTCTTTTACTCTAACAATAAAGTTTTTTTTCCTGAGAAAAAAACCGCAATTATATTGCATTTTTCGAATATTGCTTAAAGCATAAAACTTTACAGTGGTTGAAAATCATCGGTTACCAGCCTATCCAAAAAAACCTCTCCACCGGAAACATTTATGTTTACCTTAATTCAACATACTATAAACATTTGATACATTACTTATTATCTGCCCATCCAGGGAGTGCTTCGAGACAAAAACCAAATCACATCCTCACTGCTACATATATGAAAAATGATATCACAACAGCTCACCTTCAATGTCGATAATCAGAGCCCTAACTTTCTCTGACCAAAATTAGAAGATTGAAAGGAAATTGTTATATAGAGTAGACTAGTCTCCTGGAACAAACACCTCGAACACAATTTAGAAGGACACAACGATAATCTAGAGTATCACACATACTCATCTTCAAGATCGACATTCAACACAGACTTCCTCTGGCTAAGAACATAATGCTAATTTATTGATAGAAATGTTTTCTTACTTATCCATTTTCTTCCTCTATTATAATCCATCTACCATGGTTTTGAACTAAACTTTCCTTGGAGAAATCATCTCCATATTCATTTCTTTAGCTCTAAATATGGTAAAAAAAGGAGAATCAAAATAATTATTTAACCTTTAAACATCTTGAACCACTTGGTTCAAGAGATAATTGTAGCATTCTAAAAATATTTATAATAACTCCATAAAAAAATTAATTTTCCAAAAAATATTTAATTAATTAAAAAAATTAAAAAAAATTAATTAATTACAAAAAATTAAAAAAAAAAAACTATCACATTTTTGTTAGTTACTTAACATTTATTACCTAAACATTTTATTGTCCAACTCATAGATGACATCCAACATCCAACTAAGAATGCCTATAATCCAAGTAAGAATGCGTCTGGTTACGAAGCATCCTGAAATAATAAATTTCAGTTTTAGTTTACATTTCAATTAAAATAAATTATAATTTTATTTAAAAAATTAATATTCAATGTATCTCGTTTTGTTTATGGATTAAAATATTTGTAATTCGATTTGATTGCATAACATACATTTTTCGAAGATTTCATAACTTTTCCACTTACAAAATTTTCTAAGAATAAATTTATTTATACTTCTATTATCTATAAATTAAAATATTTATAATTTGGTTTTTGATTATATAACATACAATTTTAAAATTGATTTGATAACCCTTTTAAGTTGTTTAGATGGGGTGCAAAAATCCCAATGTTAATTGAAGTAGTTCTAATTCGGTTTGCTGTTATAATTGTAATCTAGTTGCATAATTTCCAAAGAATAAATAATAAATTGAAATACAATTTTGGTAATAATTATGCCAAGCAAGAAAATAGTTACTTGATTTTCTTTATTTATTGAACAACCATCTCAAAATGAGGAACAACGAAAAGATTGGTGTTGGCCCTGAAAGCGCCCATTTGTGAACATGGTGTTCTAGAATCTAGGTGCATAGGCTGGCGGGTGCTTGTTATGCTTTTGGTTATCTAATTGTACTGTTTCTACCTCTGGAGATGAGTAGGGACAAATTTATCCGTATCAATTTGTGAAAAGTAAATGCACATTACACATGTGGAGATTATATCCATCACAAAACTGGAAACCAATAACACCCCCGATCTATCCGCTGCGATACGTGGCAAAATGACCGTTCACAAACATATTCCAATTCTATCACTTCAAACGTGTTCTCAGAACCGATCTTATGTGTTTACCATTACACCATCGTACCTGTAATCGCTGGAATTCCTCCTGTTGCACTAGTTAAAGCAGAAAACCAAGGGGAGTGTAGAGTTGGGTTGGCTGTGAGCATGGCGCAGGCTGTGGCTTGCAATGCCCACTGTTCGATTCCCGGGAGATTGAATGTCAGGGGACCTGCATTGCCCAGCAACAGATGTTGGAAAACGCCTCGCAGGATCGGATTTAGAGTAAGAGCTGCGGATGAAGCCGAGGAGTGTAATGATGAATCGTGCGCTCCGGAAAAAGAGGTATTGTAATCGTCCTCGACTTTCCATATTTGCGCAGCTATTATTATTGTGTACCGATCAGGGTTTTTGTGGGGTTTCTTCTAGTATTAAGTTTCAACTGGAGAGCATTTGACGTCATATATATTTTGGAAGTCTCGCGACTTTACTTCACTATATTGCGGACAGTCATTTTTCCAAATAGGGATTTAATATTCATTTGTAGATTCTTCACAAGTTCTCTTTACTAGACGATCGAACATTTGAGCAGCTTTAATAAACTCTTCCCATTGGGCAGAATGAGTTTTCACTGACGCCATTTAAAAATCCAGTACGATTCACAGGTACATTATTTGATTATGTAATTGGCAGGGGATTTTCTTGTCCATAGATGGTTTTGTTTATTTGTATATATTTAGATTTATGGTTTGAATTTAATGACAATTTGGCCCGGGGGAAGGGGTTGTGTCTACTCTCAATCAGATTAATCATGGAGATATTATATAGGAGCGCATATAGATTTTGCAATATGATTCTTAATAATCTTTCCCTCCAAGGCATCAACTTTAGATATATAAAGCAATTGAGTGCCAGTAAATCCAATTTCAATTCAGCTAAAATTATTGGAGATTTGATATCGACACATTGGATGATTGGTTGTCATAGACAAGGAGGAATCCAATATGAACATAATGGTCAGTTTTTGGGAAAATTTGGGCCACTAATCCCTGTGTTATTTGACAAGAGGAAGAGGTTGGGACAGGTGGTGCAGACCCTACCGGGGCTGCAAGAACTCTCAGAGGACACAACACATATAATCGGAAACAAATGACACGCAATGGAGGAACAACAAACATAACCCAGTATATTCATTCTCATGCTTCGAGACAGTACACGCAGGCTTCAATGGCTATCAGTGATTATAAAATATTGGGTGTATGCCCTTGCCAAAATGTTACATACATTCAAAGATGCTTGCTGGTTTGAGTCTTGGCTTGGGCTTACAAAGGAATTACGATATCCTCATCATGAGCTTCGCCTTTCTATTTCTTCTGCTGCTTGAGCTCTTCTCTGTCTCCTCTTCGTGAGAACTCTCTATCTCTCTTTTTTTTAATCTTCCCCAATGAACGAGTGATAATAATCCCCTTTTCTTCATGTTCTCTCACTTTTTGCCCATTCATCAACTATTCTGAGCTACTCAACCAACCATCATCAGTGATAATCATGGATCCTCCTTTCTTCTTTCTCCATTTGTTGCATGTCTAACAACCATCTTCAAGTCTTGAGTACCAATGGTCCCATCCTTGATTGACCTCATTAATCTTCTAGAACCATACACTCCACCACTCGACAGCGTCATGTTGAATCTTAAAACTCTGGTACCTTTTCTTTTGCCTCTGTTCATATCGCTAGGAGCTCTCTCTCTCTCGCTGTAGATTCACTTGGAGATCTTACGATCGACATTATTGCAAACCCCTTGGGACCTCCCCATCCCACTACCACCAAAGAGTTACGAGCTAAGGCACTTG